>WHYT01014150.1:18284-30824 GCA_009806455.1 Tetrax tetrax
GGGGGGGGGATAATAATAACAAAAATATAATGAAACAAGTGCGTCGAGGCGATGCGTGCTTCACGATGAGAGGTGGAATTAAAGTTGGAGGCTGGGTGAACGCTGCCCAAACCGAGAGAGGTGATGCTCCGAACCGAGCCTCTGCCACGGAGGCAATTAATAGAGGCGAGCCGAAGAGCTGTGCGTAGCGCGGGTGGTTAAATCGCGGGGCGTTTGTTACGACGAGCGATCGCCGTTACATAAAGGAATCGCCCGTTTCCGAATCTGCGGGAATTTTTCATCGCGCCTCTGTAATAAATTACCTCTTTGCACATGACCCGGTCTGCAGATGCGGCGATGGAAGCGCCCGCCTTTTGGAAAATGGTCTGCTTGGAGGATGGCAAATGGCATTTGCCCTAATTATCTCTTTTTGGCGTTGGAAAGCGGCAAGGGGGAAATTTCGGGAGATGGGGAAAGTGAAAGAAAGGGAACGGAGCCGTCCCCGTACGTGAGACTTCTCTTGCTGCCTCTGCCGTTGCCCGTTTATCTGAACGTTAATCCAATGAAAAATATTTACCGAGGCTTAATCGGGCATCCTGTCCGGTTGTGCAGGGATGATCAATTATTCAATCAGTTGTTAATTATGGAGTAGCTGCTTTGTGCAAGCTGGAGTAAAGCTGCGTTTGGGAGCTGTACCCCAAATCGCTATTGTCTTCAGGATCCGCCGAGCTGAACGTGCCAGCGCCTGCTTTGCTTACATTTGCATTTTTTACCATGCGAAAAGGCAAAAAACAACCCCCAAAAGAAATAACCGTTGGGGAGGGGACACTGTCTGCCCCCCAACAGGCAAAATCACAGAGAGCTGCGCCGGGTTCGTCGCCTGTGCCTGTTTTCAGCCCCAGCTTCTTGGAAAAGGGATCTCTTCCCACAGAGCTCTCTTCTGAGAAGAGCAAATTAAAAGCCTCCATTAGCACAACTCCTCGTGGCCTCATTTTACATTTTATTTCTTAAAAAAAAAAAAAAAAAAAAAGATCTTCAGCATTGAACAGTCCTGGTGACGGAAAGCGTTAAAGCGAAACGGTTCCAAAGAGAGGACAGCAATGCGAGGGACGTTTCATTATAATAATAGGATTTAAAAAAAAATAATGAATTGCTCAATGCATGATAAACCTTTCGAATAGATACTTAATACTTCTGGGCACCCAAGCGCATCCTTGCAACGTGTTCCTGCTGTAGAACAAGAGCTCGAGTAGAAACTGGAGGAAAATAAGCGTGTGATGCAGGGGAGCGCTGAAGTTCAGAAAGCCCTCGATGGGCTGTAGCTGCTGCCTTCTCCCCCACGTGTAAAAGAGACAAAAACCAGGAAAAGGAGATCGGCGAGCAAGCGAAGGGGACGCTGAGTGGCCAGAGGGTCTGGCGGTGTGTGAGCAAGCGGCCGGGGAGGGGAGCGCTGTGATGGAGAGCATCCTGGTGTGAGGGAGAGCATCCCGCTCCGAACCGCGAGGCTTGGGGCTGGGGAAGCGTCTCCCTGCGTGCTCTCGCCGGATCTCTGTGCCTGATTTATGTTGGCGTGAAGTTTACGCGAGGCTCCTGCCTTGGGTGCAGTGAAGGATGCAGCTCGCGTGTTTTAATCTCTGCCCATCTCGGCCCCCCGGTGTGGCACAGCGCTCATTTGTCTCGCAGACGAAACGCGGAAACCTCATTAAACGCGCGGAGAGAAGCCCGCAGTGCCGAGCTCCTGGCCGTGCCCGCTGTCTGTTTGCCCTGCAGATAGCCAAAATTTCCCGGCGCGGGGAGCCGGGGTGGCGATGCGCCCGGAGCCCTGGCGTGGGCCTGGGGCTGCTCCTGCCTGGGGAAGGGAAAATCCGTCTAGGCAGCCCTCGTATTTCCCGGTGCGTTTGTTCTCTGGGGGAACGGGCTGCGCCTCGCGCGGGCGGCGGGGACGTGCTGTGGAGCAGCCCTTCCCGCAGCCGTGGGCTCGGCGGTGGGCAGCCTTTCTGCTGCCCCGCTCCCCTCTCTGCCCCCGTGGTCCTGGGGCGGAGGGGCGGGCAGCGCTCCGTCCTCCGCCGGAGCAGCCGGCGAGCCGAGCGCCGCAGTAAAACTGGCAGCGTCTCTTTGTGGCAGGAGGGATTCTGACATGGCTGCGCCTGGGGTGGCACGGAGTCGTCTGGCACCCAGCGAGGCAGCTGCTGGGGGGCGCGGAGGGGGAAGGGGCGCAGTCGCTGCCACGCCTGCTTTACGGGGGGGCTTCTGCGGCGGCAGGCTCGGGTGCGGAGTGGTTCTGGTCGTTGAAATCTAGATTATAGCCAGCTGCGCGCTTTTACGTAATGGCGATGTGGTGAGATCCCCTCTCCCTGCCCGCGGATCCCTAGGAAATGAACCCCACCGCGTGCGATCTGCATCTCGCCGCCATCATCTGCCAGCAGAGCTGTACCAAATATTTAGGAAATCCGTTTCCCGACTCGCGCTAACGCTTGCTGCCGGCCCCAGCTGCTGCCTCTTGGAAGGGGCTGTCGGCTCCTCTCCGTGAGCGAAGGGAGCCAGCACAGCTTGGAGGGGAAGAGGAGGAGGGGAGCTGTGGCACTCGCTCCGCTTGTCCGTTCCCCTCGTTTCCCGTGCCTGTCGGCCGCGCGCTGGAAATCCTCGTCTCCGCCTGGTGAAGCCGGCGTGCGGGCCGCGGCGTGCCGGATGGCACGGGCCGGCGGTTGCGGAGGGTGCCCGGCGGCAGGCGTGCACGGCCTCTGGTGCGTCCCCTCATCTCTGCCTCCCTGGGGTCACCCTGGCTCGGCGATGCCACACGCGTCCCCTGGGGACTCGCTGCGGCTCCTCGGGCTTTGTGTTTAGCGCGGAGGGGGAGGCCTTCCCGCTGGTCCCTGGGCTGTTCCCCGCCTGCCGGGGGAGCGCGGGCAGGCTGGGAGGCTCGGGAAGTGGAGCGGGGCGGTGTCCCGCTCCGGTCAGCCCCCTCTGGGGATGGGGTGGGGAGACTGGTACCTCCAGTAGGCTGGTTCAGGGGCCAGGCAAAGCAGTGGGGAGTGCTTTTTCTTTTTTATTTTTTCAATTTTTAAAATTATTTTTTCCCATGCAAGGGTTCCAGCCTCTGTCGTAGTAGGGGGTGGCAGGCGGCTGGCGCTCCGGGCGCGTTTCGGCGATGCCCTTTCCCGCAGAGGGCTGGAGGCAGCCTTTGCCTTCGCTGCCTCTTCGGTTTGCGGTGACGGGAGCGACCGCGGTGCTCGGGCCAGAGGGGCTGCGCTGCAAGGGTGGGACCCCTGCCACGGCCAAAATGCAGCGCTGGGGCGCGGAAGGTGCTGCGTACCCCAGCTGCGTACCCCAGGCTCTACTTCGCGGCACCGTTTGCACCCTCCGAGGCTGGTCCCTGAGGTGGGAGAGGCTGGAGTCACGGCTTGGGGCTGGAAAGCCCCCGTGGCAGGGAAGGGCCACCAGCCTCATGTCTCTGGCCTCCTCTCGCCGCCTCCGTAATGCTCGGAGACGTCGCTTCGGGCTCTGGGAGGTCTTGGGCAAGGGGCTGCCCGGGGGGTGGGAAAAGGACCTCTTCCAGAAGCACGTGCCTGGGTGAGGGACCCCGGGGTGGGTTCCCGGCCGCTGTGCCGTAGCCGCTCGTTGGAGTGCGTTCTGCGCTGCTGGAGGTGGTGGAGTTGGCAAAGTCCGGCGATCAAACCAGTGAATGTTCCGGAGGGATGGCAGCTAAATGACTCGCTTCTCCCGGCTCCGATGGGCATCTTAATATTTCGATACTTCTAGGCTGGAATTCACTACAATTTAAGAAGATTGCGCTCTGGTAACTTAAAATGCACGCCCTTCGGAGGGAGCTGGGCAGCGTCGGGCTTCCAGCTGCCGCCGCGCGCCGGCCTCGCCGCGTTTCCCCGGCAGAAGCCGCTCCGTTTCGGCTGCTCTAGCCGACCCTTTCAAGGTCTGAGTGCGTGAATGCCCTCGATATTTAGGTTAGGGTCAGCACATCTGACCAGATGGGAGCGGTGATTTCTGGTTTAAAAATATTGCAGGGCTATTTCGAAATTTTTAATCTCTCTGGGTGATTTGGAGACAGTTTTATGAAACATGGCATTAGGACGGTGCTCCATGCTAAATGGTAAAGGAGATTATGTGGATTTAACTCCGTGCGTCTGTCACGTAACTATTGCCAATCCCGTAACTCCCGTTTTCTATTGAAAATCCCTTTCCCCCCTTGACCTGAAAAAGCTCGACGGGTAACCTGAATTTCTCTGTTTATGGGGTATTTTTCCACTCTTCGCCCCAGCCCCTCACCCACCCGCCTCTAAACCTTCCCGGGCGCTGCCGGGGAAGACGACGTCTCCCTGCCAGACCGCGGCGGCTCTCCGGTCTCTATTGTGGTGGGAGCCTTCCCCAGCCCTGGTCCGGGATCCGGGCTGGGGATGCTGGATGGGGCCTGGGACACTGGGCACGGCGGCTGTCCGTGCCCCAAAGCCAGTGGTGGGTGGGTGAAGGGTGGCTCTTGCTGCGCGCCTCGCATGCCGCGCGCCTCGGGTCCATCTTCTGCTTCGCTCGGGCGGCAGGCGTTGCCGCAAATAGTGCGCTGCTGCTCGTGTGTGCTTTGTTTTCCTCCCTCCGCCTGCAAGCGTGTCAAGCGTGTGGTTTTTTTGGTTTTTGTTGTTTTTTTTTTTTTTTTTTTCCTCTTTCGTGTATTTGGGAGAAGCACCGCGCCATTCTTGATGAAGGGAAGTGCTGATTCACGGCGACAAACCAGCCTGGAGATGTCACAAAATGACATCTGCGGTGGCCCTGTGGCTCTGCAGAGCCTGGCAGGAGGCTCGGCCGGAGAGCTTCGCTCCTCCGGTCCGGCCGCCTTCTGGCGCGTGCCGGTGAGGGAGGGGAAACCAATGTCTTTGTCGTCTTCTGCCCATGCTGGTTGCCTGGGGGTCTGTGGAGATGCTTTCTTGACCTATAAATGTGTTGGGTTGCGTGTGGCGGCCTCGCGAGTCGGCTTATCGTTGGGTTGCGTGTGGTGGCAGCGCTGGACCTCGCGAGTTGGCTGATCCATCACGTGGATGGGTTTGGGCAGCTCTGGCCCTGTGATGCCCCTGATGTGGGACGTCGGGGCTCTGAGTGGCAAAGGAGGGGGCTTGGTCGTTGTAGGGGAGGATTTGGTGCAGAGCGCACAGGGAGCAAGAGCTGGGTGCTCTCGCCTGCAATTTCACGGGCGCTGAACGAGGCGCGAGGTTGTCCATCCAGCTGGGAAGAGGTTGTCTGTCCAGCGAGGGTGGAGAGGGCTCCGCTCTGGGAAGGGATGAGGTGTTTTGGGGTTTCCCGTCTTGACTTGGCCGAGCAGGATGTGGAGCGGGCTGAGGCAGGCGCTCGCCGCCGCCGGGCGCGGAGGGAATCTTCCCGGGGAGATGCCAGTGGCTGTGGCCGGGGATGCTGGCCAGCCCTTCCTCAGGCCAGCAGCCGCGGTGCGCTCGCCCTCGCAGCCCGGGCGAGGCGATCCGTGCGGATGAGGCTTTCCTTCTCCCCCCTTGCTGCCGTCCCCTCCTCCCCAAGTTAAGAAATCGAGGTCACGGAGGGTCCCCCATGACTCGTGGTGAACTGATGGCACGGTAGTGATCTGCTTATTGGCTCTGCGGCGCCACGTGCGGTGTTCTCAGTCAGAGCTATTAATACACCCGCCGAGGGCCGCTCTCTGTATCCCTGTCCTTCCGCCCACTGGGAAAGAGTGCGGCTAAAAAAGGAAAACGGATCCGAGTGACTGGGGGCCTCCTCAGCCTTATTTATAGGCGATCTTGCTTCGGTTGGGAAGGGGGAGCTCGTGGTCCTGAGAGCGGGAAGGAGGGAACGGAGGAGTTGGGTGCAGAGGTCCCTTCCCGCGTTTCGGAGAAGGGAAGCGCTCTTTGGCAGCGCTGGCGGTGCCCTGGAAGCCGCTCCTGGGCGTCTGGGCGGCCGCGAGCTCTGCCTTGAACCCTCCGTGTGTCTCCGGGTCTTCACCTGGGTGGCAGCAGGGATGGCTGGGAGCGGGGCGCAGCACTGAGTCCGGTTGTCCTGCCCCTCTCGGTGTTTGGAGGCGGCGGTGGGGTAGCACGGCGCCTGGTTAGGTGCCGGTGGTCCCTGGTCCGTGCTGCCAGGAAGGGCGCTGGCCTGTGAAGGTGGCCTTTACGCTTCCAGCCCACGCGCCGATGCTCCTCAGCTCCTCCGCTCTGCTGCGCGCGGGGGCCGGGGACTGGGCTCGGGGGCGGCTGTGCCAGTGGGGGTCGGCGGTTTCGGCGCTAACCCCCCGCCCCTGTGGGCTCTGCTCTCTCCGCAGCGCGCGCCGAAGATGTTGGAACCAGCCTCTACTTTGTGAACGACTCGATCCAGCAGGTCACCTTCTCCAGCACAGTGGGGGTGGTGATCCCCTGCCCGGCAGCAGGGTCGCCCAGCGCCGTCCTCCGGTGGTACCTGGCCACGGGCGACGACATCTACGATGTGCCCCACATCCGGCACGTCCACGCCAATGGGACTTTGCAGCTCTACCCCTTCTCGCCATCAGCCTTCAACAGCTTCATCCACGACAACGACTACTTCTGCACCGCGGAGAACTCGGCCGGCAAAATCAGGAGCCCCAACATCCGCGTTAAAGCAGGTAGGAGCTCTGTGGGCGCCGGGGCTGGGGCGGGGTGCCTCCTCGGGCCCGGCTGTCCCCGCCGTGGCGTCCAGCCCCAGCCCGCCGGGGCCTGCGAAGCGAGGAGGAAAGGAGGAACACGGTAACGAGCCGATTGCAGAAGCCATCATAGTAAATTATTGACCAGGCTGAGGAGGGCTAATAGCCCAGAAATGGCTTCATTATGTAACCTATTAAAAGTGGGGCTAGCAGAGGGAACGCGACAGAAGTGACTACAGGGGTTTTTATTTTAATACCTTGTACAGCAGAGTAAATGGGCATTAACCCCCTTCCGCGGAGTGAATTATTTACCAGCACGGTCGCGTTACCCGCCAACCGCAGCTGGGTGAAGCGGGGACGGCAGCAGATGGGGCGTCATAAACGGGGGCGTGGAGCGTTCCCCTCCCGGGCGTCCCGTGGGGCGGCGGGGGGGGGCTGTGGCCGGCCCCGGGGTGCAGCAGGGCCGGTGGCTCCGTGCCCTGGGGTGACGTGGCCGTGTCCGGTGCGGGCTGCGGTGCCCAGGCTGGCTGGTGCTCCTGAGGGGGCAAGCACGGCGGAACTGGGCAGACTGGGCTCGACCTGCCCTGAAACGGTGGAGCTGGGCGGGCTTCCCCGGTGACGGTGCCGGGGGCTGCGGGTGCGCGTGGGGCTGCCAGCACGGCTCCGGCTGTGCCAGCGTGAAACGCTTCGGCTTTACGGCGTTTGGAAAGGGTTGTGGAACATTCCCGGTCCCTCTCCAGCGCCTTGTAATGGCGATGAACCCCATAAAGCCAATTAAAGCTGTGTAAAGAAAGGAAATGAATGAAATGTAGCTGAAAGTGTGAGGAGTTGGAAGAAAATCTCTGGAAGCGTTGGCAAAGCTGTGGGTGAGCACGTGGAGCAGATCTCCCTAGCCCATGGCAAGTGTGGGGTGTCCTGGTTGTGGCCGCGTGTGCCCTTGTGGGAATTATCCCGCCGGCAGCATCGGGCCAGGAGCCGCGGCGGTGCCCGTGCACGAGGTCCGCTGCGGGCTGGGGCGGTGAGCGTGCAGGAGGCCGGGCTGGATGCTCCTCGCGGTCCCCGCTGGCCTTTAAAGCCCGTGAATAAACCTCTGCTCCCTGCGATTAAGGAGGCTTTTGCCAGCTAATCTACTTTGGCCCTGGAGTCCCTTTCCACGGTAGGCTTGTCCCGGTGTCCTCGCAGCACCGCACCTCGTCCTTCGCTGCGGGGCACCGGGTGAATGACACAGCTCAGGGAGTTCTCGTCTGCTTCCCCGAACGTTCCCGCGGGGGGTTTAGGGGGGTGCCAGGCTCTGTGTCACGGGCTCTCTCTCCCGGTGCCTCACGGCTGCGTCCGGCAGAGATGGTTCCCTTCGAGGTGGGGAGTTGGACGTTAGAGCTGCTGCGTGCCCGTGGTCCCTGTCCCGAAACTGGGATGCTGCGGAGCGGCTGCGGTGACGTGGGGACTGTTGCAGGGTCCCAGCAGCCGGAGCCAGGCTGAGCATCCCCTCCGCGCGCCGGGCTGCGGCCTCCGAAGGAGAATCGCTGCCTTCCCCGGGAAGGTGGGCTGAGTGTTTGGCATGAGAGCAGTTTGCTGGGTGGGTTGGTTTGTTTGGGAAACGTGGGATTAAAGCAAAAAGGCAGTGTGGTTTTTCTTCCAGCACTGTCATGCTACCAACCATCTGCTCTTCTCGACAGTTTTCAGGGAGCCGTACACCGTTCGGGTGGAGGACCAAAGGTCGATGCGTGGAAACGTGGCTGTCTTCAAGTGCCTCATCCCCTCTTCAGTGCAGGAATACGTTAGCGTTGTGTCCTGGGAGAAGGACACCGTTTCTATCGTCCCAGGTAAGAGAGGAGCCGCGGTTCTCTTGGACGATCTGACCTGCTTTGCCACGTGGGAGCTGCCCGTCGTGGAGAGTATTTTTTGGGGGGTTTTTTTTGGCTTGTTGTCTGTGCCCGTGCTGCCCAAGCGAAGGCTTTTTTTGGTGACCACCTTATGGCTTTGTACTGGAGATGCTGGTGGTGGGAGCAGACGTGTTGTGCTCAGGGTCTCCTTGGCGCCGTGGCTGGCACCTTGTGCGTCTCCGGGCTCGCGGATATTTGGCGTAAGCGTGACAGCACGCGTGTGCCGACCTGGCTTCTGCAGTCCTAGCTGGTTTTCCTGCTGTCGGGATGATGCATGAGCAGATATTCCGGCTTCTCTGGGAAGGAGGGGAGAGGAGTCGGGCAAACGGCTCGCGGTGCCGCAGCGTGCCGGTGCTGTGGGCTCCGGCGCTCCTGCTTGGCTGGTCACAGGCGGGCGCAGCGCGGGGCCGGCCCCGTGTCCTCGCGTGGCGGGGTGACCTCTGGGCTCCCTTCTCACAGCCCGTATTGATGGCAGCGCTGGCGGCCCCGCGCAGCACGTCTCAGCTGGTAGTAACGCGATCGATGCCGCTTTCCCCGGGGGGGTCCGCAGAGAACTAACGGATTTTGCCCGAAGCGGATGCTCTGCGCGTGGCGTTTGCTGACAGGTCAGTAAGTCCCGCTGCCCACGGGGCTCGGCGTGGCAGGCGGCTGCTCGTGGCACCCGGCTCCTGGGGCGGCGGAGTGCTCGGGGGGTGATGCTCCCCCCTACCCCAGGCTCGTGCCGTTTGAGCGGGGCGCGGCGCGGTCCATGAGCGCAAGAGCCCACGGCGTTCGTTCCTCGGCGGCTGGCGGTGCCGCGCCGGCTCTGGCGGAGCTTTCTGGAACGGCGGCGGTTGCTCCCGCTGCTCGGGAGGGATGCTGCGGGACGGAGCAGAGCGGTGCCCGCCGTCCTCGTTCCTGGAGCGTGGCCGCTTTGCTGGGCAGCGGGTTTGTCGCCCCCGCGCTTGCGTGATCTCACCCAGACTTGTTCTCGAGTTTGCTGTGGCAGTGGGTCTTTTAATATGATGATTTAATTAGTGGAACGATTTTAACATTCTACAGCAATAATTACCCTAAAGACAGAACATATAAATTGTGTTACGGTGCAGAGTCAACACAAGCAAACATGTTTTGCCGTTGGATTACAAATATAGTATCTGCCCGCAGCTTTTTTTGTTGTTGCTTTTATGTTAGAGCTAAAACTGGCTTGGCTGTTACCAAAAAAAGGTGTTTTCTTGGCTGCTGCTGAACCTCTGCTTCTGTCCTACTTCTGAGCGGGAAGAGGAGGAGAGGGTCCCCGCTGTTCCGAGGGAACGGCGCGGAGGCTGAGGAAGGCTGACGTGGTGCTGAGGCCGAATGGCTCCCTTCGGTCCCCCTGCCTGGATTTTTCCCCCTGTTTTCCCCCTGTCCGCGTTCCTGGGAAGCATGTCTCCTCGGGAGCGCGGGGAGAGGTCTCGGCGCGGTCGCGGAGACGCGCACTGCGCCTGCGCGGCCCTGTGCAGTAGGGGGTTTTAGCGGCGAGTGGCGTTATTTGGTTAACTTGGCAACGCTGTAACCTACCCTGAAATCAGAGGTAAATCCTTTATGGAAGGCTGTCCCGCACATAAATAATCATTAGCGCGGCTCGGTTGTGTGTAATGCCTACCGAACTGTGCCGCAGCCAAAAAATGTGTGTTTAGCGGAGTCAAGGGTTGCCGAGAAATTACAGGGTTCTCAAAAAGCCATTTGCTTTGCCGGCGCGCGCGTCAGAATCAATCTTGCCTTTCGTTCTCAGCCACGCTGCATGTGTGGGGCCGTGGCGTTTGACGTGGGCCGGCGCTTCCCGGGAGCACGGAGCGGGGGACGGCGTGCGAGGTCGCGCTCCGCACCCGGGCTGGGGTTTCAGACTCCGTTGCCACTGATGAATCCTGGTACGCGTTTGAGGGGGAGAAGCAGCTGGGTGGGATGTTTTACAGACCCCTCTCCCTTTTCCACCCGCTACAAACCGATTTAAAGCCTCAGTGTGGTAAATAGCTTTTTTTTTTTTTTTTAATTTTTAAAGCACTATCTGCAGACTGGGTAATGCGAAGCGTCGCGCAGGCACGAGCGTGGTTTGGATTTGTCTTGGGGGAACTGCGCTGCGCATGCGGCTGAAGCTGCTGTAGTCGCAGTGCCGTGCCCCTGACGTCTCTCTCTGGGCACGGCACGGCTCTAGGCTGATGTTGGGGGTCTCGGGTCCCTCAGCGCGGTGTGTGCGACGGCCGTGCCGGTGCGGATCCGCCGTGGGTGGGCGCTCCGTGGTGTGCGTCCCGCTGCCGTTTGCAAACCGAGTGACGTGCAGAGCTATCATGGGATACCAGAAAGAGGGGATTTTAGAGCTGTCAGCCCCTCCTCTGTTGTTGAAATGTGTTCATTTAGGCATGGCTTGGCTTTTGTGACCCTGCCACCGTGTGCGTGCCCGTACGCTCGCGCCCGAGGCGGCTCGGTGATGTCAGTGTGTCCGGCCTGCCCGGACTGCGCTACCAGGAGCGCCGTGCCACGTGGGAAGGGTGGCCCCGAGGATGGATGCGTGGCGTCGTTGGCCGTCCGTGCACATCTGCACGGGCGCGTCCCCGGAGCACAGCGGGATTTGCCTCGGGAGGCCGCGCGCCGGGCTGGGACGTGGGTGTTGCTCGGGTGCGCGGGCGTAGCGTGGTGGTGGTGGCTCTCCGTGGTTTCCTCGTGGGTGTAACGGCATCGCGCCGGTGGCAAGGGAAAGCCGCTGCGTTTGCAGCGTTTCCCGTCTCGCCCAGGCTGCGGGCAGCGCAGAGGAGCAAGGGTTTGGAGGCCGTAAGCGTTGCTGGACTGGCAGGCTCCGAGCTGAGCTGCTGTTTGATGCTTCGGTGTCACGTACTCGATGGGTTGTGTTGGGAAAAGCCTGAGTACAGCACTTCTCAAGGTACAGACGCTTCTAAGGGGGCTGCCGTTCTCAGCAGCCCTGATGGTGGGTGTCCTTTGAGGGCTGCAGGTGCTTGGGTGCCCTTAGCCGTTGGTATCCACAACGTCCTTTCTCTGGAAAGCCAAACGTAAAGCCCGCCAGGTGGGTGGAACTGGAAAAAAACCTGAGTTCTGTGAAGTTTTAGCTATGTTTTTGTGTATGTCCTTAATAGAACGGTAGCCTTTGAGGAGTTTCAAAAATGCCCAAGCCAACCTGTTTGTGGTGGTTCAGACACCAGCTCGGTTTGCCCCGCGTCACCCTTTCTGTCCCGTCCTCTGCAGCGCCCACGCCGGGATTCTGAAACTCATCCAACGCGTGGGAAATTAAAACTGCAACGGCTTTCTCGCCCCAAAGGTGTGCGCTCTTCTCTGCTGCACCTGGCAACGTCTGCCGCCCGTTACGCTTCTCTCTAAAATACTGGAAGTGTCCCGGTACCCAAATTCCGCTGCAGTCCCTCTGGAGACGTGGCGAGCGTGCAGACGTGGGGGGCACGGAGGGACGATAATTCGGCATTGTCCTGCTGCTCATCAGGCTGCTTCTGGGGGACGTCAGTCTCCTGTTAGCGGAGGAAGCTGGGACAGAATCAGCGCAGCGAGGCGAAGGGCGGTCCTTGTTGGTGTGTTTGGGATGGTTTGCGGACAGGAGATGGGTTCCTGGGGACCGTTACCGGCTGTTGGCGTTATTTTGTTGGGTTTTGCCCGAATGCGGAATAACCCCGGCTGGTTTGAAGCGAGGGGCCTGGCAGCAAGCAGCCCGTGAATCGGAGCGTCGGGTGCGAGGCCGTCCTCCTGCCCTGTCCCCAGCGCCGCGCGGGGCTGGTGGCTGCCGGCCGCTGCCGTCTCCTGCCCGGCTCCCTCCCGGCGCGTGCGCAGAGCGGTGGGCACGGACACGAAGGCTGTGGCCGTTGGGCCAGGAGGAAAGCTGGCCTTTTCACTGGAATTCCGCAGCTGCTGCCTGGGACGGGTCGGCTCGCGGCGCGGAGCGGAGCGGCCTGATGTGATGTGAAGGAGCGTTGTCCTGCCCTGCCCTGTCCGGGGGTGCTGCGGAACCTTTTCCGCTGCCGATCCCGAGATCTCCCAAGGTGTCCTGGCTTCTCCCCAGCCCCGCCACCCTCCCTG
>WHYT01014151.1:0-21200 GCA_009806455.1 Tetrax tetrax
GTCTCATTACACATGAAAAAAAAAAAAAAAAAAGAGAAAATATGACTCTTCACAGCAGCCACTTAAGATTTTTTATTCCAAAAAAATATTTCTGTTCAAAAATATGTATTGTAATCAGAAATACTTTTCCAGTTACTTGCAGGGTACATCTTCTGTCCCACTTCTTTTCTAGCAGCTGGCCTCATGGAGTTAAGTCTCCTGTGACAAACTGTTCCTTTCTGTTGCTGAGCATTTGTGCACTGTAAATCTTACTGTCTTCACACAAATTGGAAAATACAACCTGAATAACATAAACTCATAGGGAGAAAAAAGGAGACTGAGACAGCTGTACATGGTATCTGAATGTTTTATTTAATGCATTTTCTTTGTTTGTGTTTTTCATGCTTTTTCTTCATCTGTGTTCATGTTTCTGATGAAACAGACATTTTTCGTGAGGCAAACTTGCTGTGAATGAAGTTGGAGAGGGTGTGAAGAGCAACAACTGCTAAAAATCCTGGATTTTCAACAAAAAGTAGTTGATAGAAAAACCTTGGAAATACCCCAGTCTTTTTCTTAGAAAGCAATTTCTTGGCATGGAAATAAGACAAAATCAGCCATTGAAAAGCTGCTTTTACAAAATAAGTTCTCATAAAAGAAGAACTGACATTTAACATGATGAGTTATGAGTAATTCCAGCTGAGAAGAAAGGATTCTATTTTCCCCTCATATTCTCAGTTCTGGGGTTTGTTCGATTTATCTATATTGTAAATAATGTTCACAAAAAGTATGTTTGTTTTGAAAAGTTTTATATTTGTCTATCTTTTTTTTCTTTTGATGTGTAATGATTGCATTGTTTCTCAAACTTTAATTGTCACCAGAGTATGCTTACATTATCATAATTTAAGTATGGAAAACCAAGGCTTTATTCTTCCTGAGTTTGAGGATTCATTGATCAAGCTACCTAGCCTGCAATTTCTTTGCAAAATTTTCTTTACCTGATTTTTTTTCCAGGTTGCTGATGACATAGACTTTAAAATTGTGGCTAGCATTAACATGATCACATAAAGGATAGGACCATCAATTTTTTTAAAGAAATTTTACAATTTACCTTATGCTTTTAGTATTTAATAAGCTAATGATCTATCACAAAATATATGGTAGGTATTGGTATGAGTTGTGCATTTAGCCCTTGCAGGTAAGTCTAAATTATTTGGAAGAAAATTTACTTTTCATAGTCTTGACAGGACTTTCTTTGATACCAGGAAATTTGAGTCTTTGTGACAAATTAAATAGGTATTTACGAAGGAGAATAAGGGGTAACATTCTATTTGAATTAAAATAGAATTGATTCCTGGATCAGGCAATTATTTACATCTTCCAGAAATTTGGCAAAGAGAGGGAAAACTGATATTTGGAATTTCTGAGGTTATTAATAACAAAAAAAAAAAATCAGTAAATAATAAAATAGTTAATAGTTATAATGGAAAATACAAAGGGTAAATACAAACTTTTTTCCTCCTAAAATGAAATTATTTCATTTTTGGCTATGTATTTTGTATATTTCTATTTTTCTACACACCATTATGAAATTCTAAAGGAAAAACAGATTGCATAGAATGAAGAAACGAGAAGGGGATATTGTCACAATTTGCTTCCTTAAAATACAGTGAAACACCAAGCATTACTATAGAGTTATGACAGTACTTATGAAATGAGTTTTAGAATCCCATAATATTGATATCTGAAGTACCAAATGGGGGAAGAGCTGAAAAACACTGTGAAATTTAAATTAAAAGATGCTAATACTCACTATCAGCTATGAGTTCTGAGTGAATCAATAATGAAGCTGATCTTAGAGAAAATATTTCTCTTTGTATAAAAAAGATTTTATGGGAGACTGAATGCTCTAGAAATACATATACATATGAAAGCTTAATTAGTACAAATTTTAAAAATATTTTGATCCACATAAATGTGGTGAGTTGACCTTGGATGGCTACCGGATGCCCACTGAGCCTCTCTATTACTCCCCTTCCATCAGCAGCATAGGGGGAGAAAATCCAATGGAAATGTCGTTGGTCAAGATAAGGTCAAAGAGATCACTTACCATTTAATGTCATGGGCAAAACAGACTCACCTTGGGGAAATTAATTTAATTTATTACCAATTAATTGTAAGAAAGTAGGACAATGAGAAATGAAAAAACCCCTAAAACTGTCTTCCCCCTGCCCCTCCCTTCTTCCCAGACCTAACTTCACTCCTCCTCCTAAGTGGCGCAGAGGGATAGGGAATGGGGCTTACGGTCAGTTCATAAAGCTATGGCTTTGTCACTCCTTCCCCCTCACACTCTTTGCTCCAGCATGGATTCCTATCTGTGGGATGCAGTCCTTCATGAATTGTTACAATGTAGGTCCTTCTCACAGGCTGCAGTTCTTCAAGAACTGCTCCAGCATTGGTTGTTTCCATGGGGTACAGTCCTTCAGGAACAGATTACTCCACCGTTGGTCCTCCATGGGGTCACAGGTTCTGCCAGAAAAGCTGCTTCTGTGTGGACTCCTCTCCATGAAGCCACAGGTCCTGCCAGGAGCCTGCTCCTGCATGAAGTCTCCATGGGCTGCAGCTTTCTTCAGGCCATATCCACCTGCTTTGGCAATGCGTCCCCCATGGGCTGCAGAGTGGATAATCTGTCCCACTGTGGTCCTCCACAGGCTGTAGAACAGCCTGTGTTACCATGGTGTTAACCATTGGCTGCAGGGCTGCTCTAGTACCTGGAGCACCTCCTCTCCCTCCTTCTTCACTGACTTTGGTGCCTGCAGGGTTGTTTCTGTCACATCTTCTAGCTCCCATCTCCCAGCTGTTGTGCATCATTAGTTACCCTTTCTTAAATATGCTGTCATTGAGATGCTGTCGCCCTTACTGATTGGTTCAGCTTTGGCAAGTGGCAGGTCCCTCTTGAAGCTTGCTGGAATTGGCTCTGTCCAAAGTGGGGCAGATTCTGGTATCTTCTCACAGAAGCCACTCCTGCAGTTCCCCTGCCCCCCTGCTACCAAAACGTTGCAACATAAACCAAATACAATAAATTATTCAAATAAATGCTTTCTCAGTGGTCAAGCCCTTCCACCTATCTTCCCTTATATGCTCTAAAATAATCATTATATATTTGTTTGTCACAAAATACTGTGATTTTTCTACCAATGCAATCTTCACAGCAAACCAGCATGGAGAAGGAAATCCATGTTCAAATGTAAATATACATTTGGAGATAAATTTGCTTTTGATTTTGAGATGTTGCATTTTAAAATTTTGAAGTTTATGAATTTAAGTTTTGCAGCTACTGTACTCATTTAAATCTCTTTCTGCTTGGTATCACTGCTGGCTCTTAATAGCATGACAAACACATTTACAGATATTGCTTAAAGCTGACCATCACTATTCCCCAAAATAAAGAACCTTTTGACTGTCATCTATGATATAACATATGAACTTAAGACTTAATGAATTAATACAAGACAAAATTTAATTTTTGCCTACGCCATAAGGAAAATATACTTTCCATGTGCATTTATAACTATAATATTGCTGTAGTACTGCTGTTTGTATACAAGTCTTCTCCTCTAAACTTTATTGACAATATTATAACAACACTTCATCCGTGATCTATCTTGCTTAGACTGCCATTCTCATCCATTACTAGTAACTTAGAGGTACAGTAAATTAAAACATATTGCTACAGGAAAATATCAGCAGTGATATATGACATAACATTTTCTTTTTTTCACCCCATGAAAGTTATGTTTCTGTTTGTTGAACATATTGTACATATTCATTGATGATTCAGTCTTACTATCTGTTGCTCAGCTATAGTTGACAGCTGAAAAGTACCATAAACAGACCTTAAAGTATTCTGTAGTATAAGTTATGTTTTTAAGATGCAGATATCTAAGTAGGAGCTGTGATAACTCTGGGACAGAAAAGTTCATCCTTTATTTTATTTTTTTGTTCTGCTTCATTATTTCTATTCTCCCAGTTATATGTGTTACAGCTTGTTATTTTAGAAACTAGTCCATGGCTATTTCTCCGTATTTCTGATTGTGAAATGACATAGAATTCAATCAGTGTATTTTCTCTGTCATGATGGCTATGGTTGAGAAGGTGCTCACCAGTTGTTAGTTTCAAAGGCTTATAACTTTGAAGGAGTTACTCTGTGGCTTGACATGTTATGCACTCATTATTAGGTCCTAGGTAAGGCTGCTCAAAATCGTGATGAGTCAGAATACCTTTTTGCTTAGGTTTTCATTAGCTTACACATTTTAAAGCTTTTCCTCCTTTTCAGCTCATACACACTAGCACTTAAAAGATAATAGACTTGCTATAGCTTTAGCCTCTGATAGACAAAGTATTTTCCCTATATATAGAAATACTAAGTTCAAAGGAGACAGGATGGCTGTAAGGCATTTTATTGGATGAATGATTATAATTGAATGGGAAAAGAAATAAGGATTCAAACAAAATTGCAGGAAAGAGGAGAGAAACCACTATTTACCTGTGCAGGAATGTCAAAGAAAAGAACAAAAAAAAATAATCTCCTGCTCCTGTGGTTATGAGGACTAAGAAAAAGTAGGCTAACAATAAAGAAATTTTAAATATTGCACTGATTGGGAAGCTGGATGATCAAGTAGATGGACACAGACTGAATCATTATGATTGGTACAAAGTGTGAGGAAGAGAAGTGTGAAGGCAAAAAAGCAAATGGGAGATTTCTTTTACTAAGCTAAATCACAGGACTTCCATTGGTTTGAATCCATGCTCCCTCTCATTAACTTTAATGTGTATATTTTTGAAAATGTAATAAATGTATTATTGTGTTCCTCAGAGTGAAGAATTACAGCAAGACACTTCCTGACAAGGGAGATGGGAGATAAGGGGGTACAGAATGAGCTGATAGCAACAAAGTTGAGTCACAGTATGGTTCTTGGAAAGTAATTAGCACGATAAAAATCACACCTCTGGGAGGAGATTCTACAAGTTAATGTCCGACCACCTTTGTACAGCAAAAGTCAATAGACCTGCACAAAAGTGCACCAGTTACATAGCTAAAAGCTGACCAATAAGTAAATCTTGTGCAACTTCTCCTTTGTTGTAACTTGTGTAAAAAGCTTATGAAGTCTTCAAAGAGGTGTGCTAGATTTGCACATTATTGCCTAGCCCTTCTTTCTGTACAAAACTGCATTAAAGGTGGATCTTGACGATATGTTCTCATTGGCTCTGCTGCACCAGGCACAAACCTATTTCCAAACTAAGGGACAACAAATGAGCTAGAAAGTAGTGACAATTCCATTTTAATTTTAGGGAAATAAGTCAGATAAAGGTAAGTAACCTGAGCTTTCTGGATTCTACCTGAATCTGAGAAACTCCTTCAAAATCTGTGTCTTATCCCAGAAGCATTTTATTTCCTGAGCCTTTACCAGAAAAGCTTCCTGAATGCCGAAGTAGCCTTCTTCACCACGCAAAAGTGCAAAGTCTTGGCAATGTGAATCAGTGCACCTCTTTTTTTTTTTTTTTGCTAAACACACTGGTGGTGCAATCAGCATTCGAGTAATGTAAGAGAAAGGGAGAAAAATGTTTGTAGTCTATAGCCAGATATCAACCAAGATGCTATTCTGTGAGAGAGAAGATGAAGTTATGAATCCTCAGAGGTTAAGAGCGGGGGCTGAGCTTGGGTGTTTTCTGTATTTGAGGTGAGTAGTTTAACAAACTTTCTCTAAGCTTTAAGAAAGGAATACTCTTTGAAAAGGGCTATCAGTACTTAACTCTGGGATGAGATTTTGGAATATGAATCTCAAGTGGAGTAAGAATACAGACCTTTGTAAAGAGGTAATTCTGGAGACACTTTTTCTTTCTATGCTGTTTCTTATTTTAATGGCACCATATTCTAGAGCTGTTGAGTACCTTTAAATCGTCTAATTCTTCCCAGATAGTACATAGATTTTTTGACACTCTGTTCAGAGCATTGACTAGTCTTTGGATCAAAGCCTTAGAGTTGGCTACTGATACATTTGGAATAAAAATATGTGTTCTGGGTATAATTCTGCATCTTCTTTTAGAAAGAAGCTTGTTTCAAGCCAAAATGTACAATCTCAATCCATTTCTGTAATGTTCCTTTGAATTTCTAGAAATTGACTTTATCTAGCACTTATGTTACGTGTATGTAAAGAAGTACCATTAGCAACTGGTTCCTGAAAGTTTGACTTCCTTTCTCTTCAGTCTGACTTTGAATTTAAATGCTATTTTTCTCACAATCATATCTACAAGCAATTTATATTTTGTGAAGTTTAAGCTATGAATCAGACTTTGTTCCAAAGGTATGCTAACAGATGCAGCTGATTCTATCTTAACTTAGGTAGACTCCAGCTGATTCCTTCTGTCATTTCTAGTGTCTCACTGAAATCCCTTTCAAAATAAAGGAAACAGCTGAGTGACAGCAATATCTGTGACAGTCAGTAGCCCAAAAACAGATGTCAAATGAAACCTCTTCACTGTGTTCTCAGAAACTTCTATCTGTGAAGTGCATCTCTGACTACACTCATCCAACTCATGGAAACAGAATGTATTCAAGGTTAAAAGGTACATATCTACAAGCCACAGTTTGTTCTTGGCTTCGGCACTGTAGAAGAGGCAAATACCAGATGCTACAGCCTTACAACACAGCACATGAAAAGCTAGCATGGCATAATAAGCAACAGTAAAAGGTAATTCATATGACTGTATCCAGAACAGAACCACCTTCATATCATTGAGAGCTACAGCATCTGTTTCTTAGGTCAATGTTCAATTTCATGTTTCCTTTTTGACAGTGAACAAACACTTTCCTACATGTAGGAGAACAATTTATTAAAAGTGTCGGATGGCTTGTATTACCTAGCAAATCACCACTTTTAATTCTGTTTTAACATACCCTTGAATGCCAAACTGTATCATAGTTTAGTTTGTTAATGTATAAATTCTTTCTCTATTAATGTTACATGAATAAAGAATGTTTAATAATTCCTCATTGTACTGATAAATTATTTCCTTTATGGTGGCATACAGGTTTGCCATGTATGGACTTCATATTTCAATACAAGGCAGACTGGGAATAGTTGCCTGTCTCCGTCCCCACACGAACTTTGTATCATCAGACATAATATTTGGCAAGATATTTTTTAATGTTTTGAAGCACTGTAAATCTATATCCTTTCATTATATGTTCAAATCTCACATATGACTAACTTTCATTGCATTTGTTCTCTATGTTTGGAAATTATATCTAAATCATTCATTCAGTGAAATAGTGGGAGGAGATTTGGAACACTGGAGATGCTGCGTGCTTGTAGATTTTCATTCTGTTCACTTGCATTTTATCAGTTGTATAAATATAGATAGATGTTATTCTGCTATGTTTATCTGCAGTCAGGAGCTCCATCACTGATTCTCTTTTATCAAACTTTTTTCTGTGTGATACACAGAATTGTAATGAAAATGTAAAATCTACCCTGAACAGAGACTGGAAGGGAACGTTTGGGTGTAGAAGCAACAGATAGAAGGGAAGCATGGTTAAGAATGGCAGGAGTAGACAATGCCTAGAGCAGCAGGTCATCAAGATCACAACATGTTGGCACATAACACTGAAGCACTGATGGAAAACACAGGACTGCCTCCATTTGGTGAGAGTCACAGATAGACTTTAGACACAGGCTACTCTAAGACACCAGTGGAAAGGAAAAGAACATAGCTGGAGCCCTGACCATCCCCTGTGTCCCTAAGAGGAAAAAAAAAGGAGAAATTCAAATTACTCTGAAAGGTAGGACAGACGTAAAGAAGACTATGATCACTATAAACACCTCAAGGATACAGTAGGCATGTCCAAATACAGCATGACAGCCAACCTAAGAAACTACAAAATACAAGCTGGACTAGAGTGTCAACAAGTATGCCATAGCAGGGAAACCTAGCCAGAGCTCTCAGAGACAGATGTGTTTGTCCTTGTGAGCCTAGGCAAGTGAGTATGAAGGGAATTAGTTTTCTTTTTAAGATCCATTTCCCTTCTACAGGGTCATCTTCTTCTATTTGTTGGTGGCAAATGAGAGTTGTCCAGAAGTATGTAGTAGAGTTTGATGAGTGTTTTCAGTTAACAAAACCCATTTGAATCCTTGCAGCTTCTCAGTTGTTGTTAGAAACAGCAGTGGGGCCTTTAAGCTGAGGGCTGCTCCCAGCTGGAAGATACACATGTATGATATGAATAGAGAATGGTAATTTGGATTATCTCTATGTTCACCTTAAACATCAGTAAAGACAGACCCCTTGAAATATAGCAAAGGCATTATACTTTGCATTATAGTCTCTTTGCTTCATTTTAAACTGAAGAATTTGTTTTATACATTACTGAGGTACTATTGTAAGAAGACTAATTTAGCTTAGCAACTTCTGACTCTTTTTAGAGGTTAAGCTTTTGAAAAGAAAGCAGCTTGACTGTCCTTTTTGAATTGTTATTCCATGAAAAACTGTGTGTGGGAGTTGGTAATCTATTGAGAAAAATCTATTGCTGATATCCTCAGCATTTCAGTGTCTAATTGTCAGTTCTGCACTTCTCCTGCAGTTACCATTTTATTCACAATCACTACACTTCATTTTTTTCTGGCTTCTTGTATTTTATCTGTTGTAATTTTTTTTATTAATTTTATCTTTCATCTTCAGAACTTCATGCTTTATTTCTCTAATGCTCAGTAATATTTTGCCATTGCCACTCCATGTAGTCATTTATTCTTTACTATAAATAACCTTCCAATTTCATTGTGGCAAGCCTGTGGAGATACATCCCTTGCAATTACGCATTTCTTGTAGAGAGATAGCTGTCTCTCTCAGGCAAAATTTTAATATAAGTATAATGTGATACATATTTTAATTTGTCTTTGAGCTCAGCAGGGGCCTTTATCCCACACCCTTTATGTAAAAAGCAATGGTACCAGACAGTTTAATCACATGTAAAAGATGAGAGCCTGGCATGCATACTTATCTCAGGCTAGGCAGCTGAAAGTAGGATGGGCATGGTTAGAGTGCTATTTTGTATTTTACCTGATGTACTTTCCAAGGATATTGATCCTCATCTCTCACGGCCTGTGGTCTCCTTCACTTCAGTGAAATTGTGCCTTCTGCCTCAAGCTCACTCCAGATTATGGATCAGGGAGCACCAAGCACTTCTTCAAACCATGCTAGGAGACAGCTATATAAGAGACGGCTCCAGACCTGGAGTGCACCTCTGAGTGCAAATAACTGAATTCATGCAGAGGGGAAGCAGAAACTCTGCTGAAGGTGGTGGAACTGCTCAGCAATCATGGTGCCACACCACAGGATACTGGAGCAACTATCCTGGCACAGCAAAGGTCTGAAGTCAGAGCAGGTCCAGAGGAAGGATGCAGTTCTCCAGATCTGGGGCTGTAGGGAGTATCTGGGGCCTCTCTTCATGGCTGGAGGAGGCAGTGAGGGTGTCCTTGCCTGCAGAAAGTGTGGGCTGGTTGAGGGACTGTTACCAAGTGAAGTGGCTGTGGGTAAGGGTGAACAGACTTTGAAGTATGACAGATGGTGCAATTTTGACAGGATCTTCGCTGAGGCCCCACAGAGACAATACCAAAACTGCAGCTGCCCAGATGGAGGTGGCAGCCAATGAGTCTGCTCTCCTGAGTAGCGAGTTGTAAGGCTGGAGCTTATGACTTATAACAACAAGAAGACATCTCCTCCGTTGCAGATTTGAAACTACAGAACATGTACAGTGTCCTGGTAACAGGGAAGGAGCAGAAAGTCATGTCTGGGGATGTATCAGAGTCAACTATGAGCTTGAACCATGCATCTGCACCAAGAGCAAGCAGCAAGAGATAGCAGTGGGGAAACTCCCTGCAAGAGAGAGAAATACATGTCTATTGATATAACTTCCCCAAAGGGGGTTTTTGTTGTTTGCCAGGGACTCAGATGTGGGATGTTGCAGAGACTGAGGCTTGTCCAGTACTTGTTATTTCAGTCCACACAGACACCAAAGATGCTGTTAGAAGCAGATCTTGGGTGTTAGTCCCCATCTGTTCTTAAGTTGTTGTTGTCAAGAGTTCTTCCTCTTTGACAATCCTGGACTTCTGGGGAGAGACAGGATCCACCTGTCAAAGTGGGGCAGGAGTGTCAACCTGGTGAGAAGAGCTTTAAACAAGGAATGATAGCACAGTGTGACTACAACAAGCAGTTAAGTGTGGTAGCAATAAATGGAATGGCAAGCAGAGGAATAGGAAACAGAGACACTTAAGGAAAGAAAAGGTGATAAGACACCAGCCTTAAGTGTATATACATAAACGGATACAGCCTGAGAAACAAGCAGGAGGAGCAAAAGCTCCATGTCACAGAACTACAATGTTATTGAAATAACTGAGATGTGTGACGACAGCTTGCACAAATGGAGTATTTCAGTGAATGGAAACAAGCTCTTCAGGAAAATGGAGGAAGATGAGAGGGAAGGTTGCCCTTTATGGTGAAGGGTAGCTTGGATGTTTGAACTCTTCTGTGGGATGGACAACAGACTGTTTAACAGCTTGTGGTTCAGGAACCAAGGAGAGGCCAGTGAAGGTGATAACATGATGGAACTGTGTTTCAGACCACCAGATCAGAGTGAAGAAGTGGGGAAAGACTTCTTTAAATGGCTTGAGGAATTCTTGGAATGACAGATTGATGTTCTTGGATGGCTTGAATCTCCCTGATAATGCTCTTTGCCTCAGGGTTCAACTATAAGTGTAGATCATGACTAATCAACCTGACTTCCTTCAACAACAAAACAACTGAATTTGTGGGTGAAGGATTAACATCATAGAATCATCACACAATCATAGAACAGCCCAGGTTGGAAGGGACCTTGAAAGATCATCTGGTCCAATCTTTTGTGGGAAATGGACCCTAGATGAATTTACCTAAAGTACATAGCAAATCATCTAGTAAATAACAATGAATGTGAGAACCTCAATTCAGGAAGGCTTTTGAAACTGACTTCTACTGTTTTTGAATGGACAGACAACTAAGTGGCTAAGCACTGGCTCTATGGTTTGGCTCAGAGGGTTGTGGTAAATAATCGACCTAGATACCAGTGACAAGTGGTGGAGATCTGTGAGAAGTGGAGCACTGCAGGGATCTAAACTGGGGCCTGATCTGTTTAACCTCTTTATCAGTGATCTGGAGGAGTTAATTGAGGATACTGTCACCAAGATGATAGTGCTTGAGTGAGGTGAGTCAACATGCAGGAAATCAGAGCTGCCATCCAGAGGGACCTAGTCAGGCTGGAGGAATGAGCAGACAAGCCTCATGAAATGCAACAATGACAAATATCAAATGCTGCCCATACAGTGAGCACTGGTACAAGCACACAGGCTGAGGCCTGGCTGGTTAAGGGCACCTCAGCAGGAAAAGACCTGGGCCCTTGGCAGTCACAAGCTGAGTATAAGAGAACAGCGTGCCCTAGCTGCAGAGATGGCTAGCAGCACTCTGGGATGTATTCATGGGGGTACAGCCAGGACATTGAAGAGAGTGACTATCCCACTCTGCTCAGCACTCATGAGAACCATCTGGATACTCTGCTCACCTTTGGGACCCTCTTGTATAGGAAAGACACTGACCAACTGGAGCAAGACCAGTGGAGGGACAAACTGATCAGGACTGGAGGACTTGCTCTGTGAGTAGAAGCTGAGAGAATGGGGCTTGTTCAGCCTGGAAAGAGACTGCTTTGGGGTGACCTTGCACAGCATGCTTCTGCCTGAGAAGAGGTAAGCAAGATGAAACCTGGCTCTTTCAGCAGTGCATGGTGGGAGGATGAGCCAATGAACATCAATTGAAACATAAGTTTCATTCAGCATATAAGGAAAATTTTCTCACCCTTAGGACAGCCAAGCAGCAGAAGAGGCTGCCCAGCCCACAGGTCATGTAGTCTCCATCCTTTGAGGTTTTCAAAAGCCAACTAGATATAGCCTTGAGCAACCCGGTCTGACCTCTTGTTTTGAGCAGGAAGTTGGACCTCAGACCTCCTGAGGTCCATTTCAACCTGAATTATTCTGGGATTCAAATTACTCTATCCAGTTAAGTGGAGCTGTTGGATGGCATTTCCTGTCATCTGTGTTCTGCTAGCAGATGTCACTATCACCATTTTGTTGTTGCAAAGATAGTTTTGCGCTAGGGATATGATGCATCCACTTTATATGGATGATCAAAAGAAGTACTGAAAAGCATTCTTTGACAAATATGTGTATGAAGAATTAATATTTTCAGGATGTTAACTTGAGCTGCAGCAGGGAGATTTGGCAGGCAACTAACAAGGTATAATGGCTAATGCTGCTGACTTGGTAGCCAGAATAATAATCTGTGATAAATGCAGGCACTAACGATACATTCACCTGGCGGTTGAGGAAATACTTTCAATTACTTCATTAATATATGAAAAACTGTTAATCGTTATTTTTCACTTTTAAGTTTCAACTTAAATATTATCACAAGTTTTGCTATATTTAAGAATGTACATACTCTTCCCTTTTAGAAACTACGCAATGAGTCCCTTCCAATCCTAACATTCTATGATTCTATGAAAAACCCCCCTTCTAGGTCTCCTTTAATTCTAAGGAAAGTACATATTGTGGCTCATGGATAAAGTACTCTGGAATTTACAATGTTCACTGATTACAAAGCTAAACAAAACAGAGGGAGACAACGTGTCTTTACACTGTGCCTTGCAAACTGCTGTTTTTAAAAACTTGTCATGGTGGATATTCACAACTGGAACATTGTTTTTCTTTAAAAAGATATGCAGGAGAGTAAGGAAAATCAGGATTGCATTCTCTTCTAGAAAATTATCAGAAGTGGAGTCTTAACACTTCTCTGGACCATGAGTGTGTTGCTTGCTATCATCCTCCACAGATTCAAAGATTTGGATTATGTACTTTAATTTATTTTCTTTCTTTCTGAGCCACCAGCATTTACATTAGCAAGTTTTTCTCTGAACTCATGAATTCTTTTAAAAGTCAGAGCTGAGAATCACCAGGACTTGAAAAAAAGCACAGAATACCATGAGGTTCACATAGAACTGATATTGACAGCACTGATTTTCATTTTGTGTGTATGTTTACATTTCAATACTGGTCTAAGTAGCTGAACAAGTGCACAACATTCTTTATGAAATATTATTGATTGAAAATACTTAAACTTGTATTACAAATGCATCTCTTCAAATTAAAGGATGTATTGATGTCTTAAGCTTTAAAACAGGAATCTGAAGTTTGTGGATTGTCTACAGCTTGTAACAAAAACTTCAGCAGGTCTTCAGGTTTTACATTTCTGTCTATACTGTCATAAAAGGTACTCTTAAAATCTAGAAGGTTTTGCTTCACTAGGTTATTGAATGGAGAATCATGCATAAATACAGTTAGTTAACTAAACCCAAGATTGTCAGTTGGCTAGTCACTTGATGTATCTTTCTGTTTCTGATTTTTAATTTGGCAGATTTCTTTTTTTTTGAGACAGATTCTCTTTGCTGACATCTTCTAGCAATTATCCATATTCATTTCTGAAATATCTACTGCATTACTTGGGTTATATTGCTATTCTTTTACCTAATGTAAAAGAGACTGCACTCTTCAGATGTGGAATTAACAATGGCTTGTTTACCTACTTACATTTTGGGCAGAATTAAGTACTCTTAAAGGCAATATTCCAGCTCTCCTGGAATTAGTTCAGTTACTGTTATGCTTTTAGCATTTCTTTTTGGAAATCTAAATTGTTCCATTTAAAAACAAATTTAATTTCTTAAACAATTATTTAATACGTAGATACACATATAAAACGATATATGCATTATTACACTTGAGTGTTAAACTGCTGTAACCTGGCAGTCAATGCACAGGCTGATCCACAGATAGCATACACATTTTCAAGACTGCCAGATACACAAATTGGCAAAATGTTCAGCACTAGCTTTAATATTTAAGACAAGCATTGCATGACTAATGAGAATAAGGGAACAGTGCTAAAAGTAGAGATTAGCACCGAGGGAGAGAGAAGAGAGCCGTTTCTTGGCAACAGGACGGGAATCAGTGGTATGTTAGCTGGAATTTGTGCAGATGAAATTTCCTAGGTACACTTACAGCTGTCTGTTGAGGGTAAAACAGGATTTGTTTATATTTTGTAGCTAAGTTATTGGCAAATTCAGCATGTTTTACAAGTTTAATTCTTTCTCAATTGTAAGTCAGTCCTAGAAAATAATGGACTTTCTATCATTCATCAAACGAGGAATAATAATATAGACAAAACCTACTCAAAAACTGATTTTACTGAAATATAGCTGAATGGTTTTATAGAAAAAAAAAAGGTGCTATTTATTGTCTTTCTAGTCTGTATGCTATATGAACAGAATTGAAATGGTGGAAAGTTTATATTTAGCATAAAGGATGATGGGTTTTGTGCTCTTTGTTCTTTTCTCCAGAAAAACTTTTTTGAGTGTTGAACTAATACGATTCAAATATTACACCTGTTGAATGTCAGTCCAGCACTAGGAAATTTGTTGAACACATCTAGCCTCCCAAAGACTACAGGGAAGGCTACAAGACCTGGATCAAATACTGCATTTTCATACCAGGAAAAACCTAAGAACAGAGCCAAACATGAGAGATCTGATTAATATGAATGCAATGTAAGCTTCTTTTTCCCAAATCCTAGTACTCAGAAAAGAATATACTGAAGTTTAATTTGATTTTAAAAATCTGAGTGGGTGCAAACAATTATTTTTGAGAAAAAAAAAAAGTTATTATATTTATAAACACATCTGTTTCTGTAGAATCTAAGAAATCTGAGCATCCTTTCATATTTCAGACTCCTAAGCAATCCTGTGGTGGCAGGACGAAGGAAAATAAAACTTTTCTGACATTTCAAAACCAGAAAAGAGGTAGAAAGTAACCCTCCCCAAATTACTGTTAAATAAACCTCAACCTCTTCTAGCTTCCTTTTTACATAGTACAGCATAAAGAAGGCTCTTGAGATATCACTTATTTAGAGAAGTATCTAGAAATGAGCAAAGAAGAATCAAAATTAGTTGATGTTGCCATCATAGCTCTGAAAACTGATTCAATTCATACTACTTACAAGAAAATATCTAGTGAATTAGTATGTAACCAGTTCTAATTTGAATCAATTTAATCAATCTCTCAAGATAACAATTCTGCTTAAAAATCAGTTTCACCTGCTGAGGTCATTAACGAGGTGAATCTCATCACTATTCATTAGATATGACTCACTATATTCCAGAAGAACTCTTATAACATTAAATGGGTGATTAGAGTCTGGTGGAAGATATTACCTGTAGAAGAATCATTATGATTCATTTCCCTTTGTATCTCTTCATTATGCCTCCTGTCCACTAATACATCTGTGAGGCTACCCTCCTTGTTAATTCCTTTTCAATTGCACAGTACATGCAGCATGCTGAATGGAACATTCCAAAATAGAGAGAAGGTAATAAAAGCTTTCTCTCCTCATTAGCCAAGACTGAAAAAAAAAACCCCAAACAAACCAAACACAACCCCTATCCCTACACCCTCAAAACTCAAGCAGCCTTTGTTCAACTACCACAAGCCTAATAATATAGCCAATGTCAATGGACATATCTAATGATTCACTGGTAACTTTAAGCTATCTAGGCATAAAGAGGACCTCTGAGTTATCACTTGAGTCTGTAATACTTTACTTAACACTCATGACAGACCTGTTGTACAGCCATACAGAGGTAAAAATTCAGTGCTCTAGTCTTAAGACATAAAATTAGTATAACTGAAGGACTATCCGAACACAATATTTCCAAGTATTTATATAGAAAGTCAATGCTGCAGTTAATTACATTTTAAAAGCACTCCAGCTTTCCTTTTCTGCATTTGGATTGTCTCTAAAAGAAACAAGGTCCAGATACTGATCACAACATACAAATACCAGATCTTTTTATACAGCAGCAACATCTTCTGCTCATGCATTTTTATTGTGATGCTTCAAAGAAAATAGCTCTAAAGAAATATATTCTTAACCCGTGATACAAAGATATTCACAAAGCATCAAATTGTCATGGTTGCTGGATGAAATGATGGCAGAGAGAAGGAAAGATGGTTTAGTTCGTTCACCTTCTTTGAACTTGGAAGTAGAAAATTTATTAGATTGTATGGGCACTATTGTTAAGGGGAAATTACTGTGGAAATTAATTGTAGTACCTGAATGCTAGAAAGTTTTTCTACCAGATATTATCTTACATAGTGTTTAGAATGAACATGCTGGAAAAATAAGGGAAGCAAAGATCCAGTTTGCATTTTGACACTGATGCCATTGATGTCATTAATAATACTTAAGTTTGAAATTGCAGGGCTTCATGTGTGAACTAATATATCTTAAAGTGCTGAAATTTATTTGGAGTTTTAAAGTCTGATTTGCTCTTCTTTTGATCTTACCAAGATTTGAATGTATCTGAAAGACTCAAATATACCAATGTAAAATGCTGTTACTGATAAATTATGGGACTAACTGAAGGGCTTCATCCGTCTCTGTTTAAAAGACCACATGAAATGAAACATTTCAGAGAATCATAGAATAGTTTTGGTTGAAAGGGACCTTTAAAGGTCATCTAGTCCAATCCCCCTGCAAGGAGCAGGGACATCTCCAACTAGATTAGGTTGCGCAGAGCCTCATCCAGCCTGGCCTTCAATATTTCCAAGGATGGGGCATCTACCACCTCTCTGGAAACCTATTCCAGTGGTCCACCAGCCTCGTTGTAATTTTTTTTTTTCTAATATCTAATTTAAATCTATCTCCCTCTATTTTAAAACCATTACCCCTTGTCCTATCGCAACAGGCCCTACTGAAGAGTTTTTCCCCAACTTTCCTGTAGGCCCCCTTTAAGTATTGGAAGGCCGCTATAAGGTCTCCCTGGGGTCTTCTCCAGGCTTAACAGCCCCAACTCTCTCAAGGTGTCCTTATAGGAGAAGTGCTCCAGCCCTCTTATCATCGTTGTGGCCCTCCTCTGGACCCACTCCAACAGGTCCACATCCTTCTGTTTCAGTTCAGTGAGAACAGAATTCTGTATCACGGTATCATTAGTACTATAGTAACCGCCACAGTATTAACTGAATGCATACAAAAAACTAAAACAGTTGTTCCATTTCTGAAATCAGAGTAAAAGCAATTTGAGATTTTTATTTATTGTACATACTAAAATTCTTCAATGAGTAAATATAATATGTCTCTGGAACTATCAATATATTTAGGAAACAATCTTGTGAAAAATTATAATAAAACATTCTAGCCAAAGAATCTTTTCAGGTGTTTCAACTGTTTGCTGAAATTGCTAAAATCATCGTCATCTGAATGCCAAACCACTGCAGAATATTCTTGACAAAAAGAAGAGAATTATGTCTCCTTACTGGAATTTCATCTGCTTGTGTATTTACTTACATTTGCTTATGCAGCAAACCTATTTGGAAACTCAGTATGATTATTGGACTACTATACAGGGATTTTAAAAAGCTGTTACTGTTCTGACTTGCACTTGTTATGACACTTTCTAATATTTTCTTTAGACCCACTATTTAAGATCTCAGAAGATCTCTAATGGGAGTTTCATCACTTGTTGGGGTGAGTGCTGCTGGGTGAAATGAGATGCAAAACAATAAAACAAAACAAAACTGATTATGACTGCTTATTTACTCAATCTTCAGACCTTGAGATTATGTTGTAGCCTACATTTCATAGAGCGTTTTGGGGGTTTTGTTTTGAATTTGATTAGGGTTTTTGTTTTTGTTTTTGTTTTTGTTTTTTAATCTTATATTAAACCTCTTGATTAAGCTTCTGGTGGTCTACAAAAAAGGAATCATTATTGAAATGTGTTTTGAAGGCAAATCAATCAACATTTGAGCTGTACAAAATAACTAGTTATGTTCCACTGAGTTTGGGGAGAGTCCTTAATTTTCTAGTCAATAACAAGCTAATATGTATCAGGCAATAGAGATCTTTTTGGCAGTATGTTTTAAAAACATATTATTATTTTTATTACATTAAATTATTATTTTTGTTTAAAAACCTCAAACAAACAGGAGAAACAAACAGGAAAAGTACTCCTTAATTTGAAATCAGAATAGAGAACAAACTTGGAAATCAGCTATAATAGGAATTTATTTTTATTGGGGTTTTTTTGTTTGTTTTTTTTTTTTTGGTTGGTTTTGTTTTGTTTTTTTACAATAACCATCTTCTCTGCACAGATAAGGAGGAAGGAATAGAAAGATCAGGACAACACAGCACTGCCATTGCTAGCAACAGCCTGTAAGCTCTGCACTGAATCTACAAGGCCTCAGGACTGAGGTTTATCTGCCTTGTTCTGTCTGAACTTTGTTTGACCTGCCTATAGCTTTGTTTTACTTGATTCAACAGTGACAGCAATTTCTTTAATTTATGAAGTGTCTATGGCTAATTCACTTTACTTTTTTTTTTTTTTTGTCTTCTATGCTAAACCCATAGTTTTATGCAGACTACCTGCTTGTTACTGTTGTCTATCTGTAATAAGATTTTTACAACTCTAACAATAAAGTAGTGTAGAGAAATTCAGGTCTGGTATGGTTGCAATGTGCCTGAGAAGTGGAAACACAGGATGCAATGTAGAGGAGTAAAGGCATGGGACGAAAAGAGAGGGGACACAGGCTTGGCATTGGAGATCCCTCAACTACCAATTCTCTAGTGGTCAGTTAAAGAAATGCAGATCCAAGGCTGGGCACATCTCATTTTACGGGTGAAAAAGAAAACACAGAAATAACATCTGACATGTGAAATCCACCATATACAGTAAATTTGCATTAACGTGGTGCTGCAAACAATGAAGAAAGAGAAAAGTATAAAAGCATGCTAAGAAAATGTCAAGACTCGGAGGAGCAGAAGAAGGGTAAGCAGAACACCAGAAAACAAGGATAGAAATGGAAAGTGTGTATTACAATTTTTAAAGTATTATTATTGCTATTGAGATATTTTCTGTATAGAAGTATTACAAATGTCTTATTTCTTTTTCCTGCTGTAATAAATGTATTTGGACCAATACTTTTGAAATATATTAAAGATAAATAGATTTAGCTGTGCTTTCTCTTTGCCCATAAACAGGATCTTGAGGAAAAAAAAAAAAAAAGATATTTTTCTTAGTAAATTCTGTCATTTTCATGCCTCTTCTCTGTTAGCAGTCCCTTTACAGAGGTTTGCAGTTGTTCCATTGATGGGTCATGAGGAAGCAGTTGCTCCAGTGAGGAATATTTTCCAAGAATTTACATAGGACTGTAGCACATACTTAAGGAGTTACAGACAGCATTGCTTTACTGAATGTGGGCTAATCCAAAGGATTTATTTCATAATGTTTTCTAGATTAATACTCTGTTTTTCCATGAGTACTTTTATTCAGCTATTCTGTACAAAGCTTGTGTAGTGTGTACATGAAGTATGCTATACCTAATCTGTAACTTGGGAAACAGATACTGTTCTCATGTTTAAACTGTGGGGTACTTGCAAAAGCAACTGGGAAATCTTGATGTAGGTATCAATACAAAAGGTATTTGAATGTGAAGACTGGCTGTCAAAGTAGTTGTAGAAGTCAGTGGATGCAGCAAAGTCACTCTACTCAGTCTCAGTAAATGCAAGAGCTCTGCTTTGCTCTGTTTAGACCATTTCATATCAATCTGCACATCTACTGCATTTGGTCAACTGAATCCGTGAAAAGCCTTCCAGTCTTCTCTTCATCCCACATTACACAAAAAACTGCATAAAGTCTCTTAGTAACTTCTCAGCCACTCCAGTGGAAATAAGAGTTCTTAAACACTCCTTTATGGTTCATGTCTGACATTAAACTAAAGAATTAACTGCCATTTGGACTCCCCATTGACTCGGTAGGTATATCTAGCACTTGTACATGTTTTATAGTCACTGGTTTCATGTTGAAGATCTGTTCTCTTCAGTCAAAACAGCAAAGTATAAATATAAATATGTTATAGACAGCTGAAACACTAACTGGTATTTTTTTTTCCTTTCAAACAGTTTTTTCTTGCCTATGCATATGTCTCATAAAACACATACATCACCAGTTACTCCCACAAGGACAGAATAGCTAAGTCACTAGTCCAGAATTTGAATCTTATTTTGTTAATCTATTATAAGCAATCACTCCTTTATTAGCTGAACTTTATCTTTAAGAAATTGTATTTCTGCTTGTTCTTCAATTCAACACGTGGCATGTCATTATTCCTTAGAATAGGCTGTTGAGGGCTGCTTAACAAAGGGATCTTTGCTGTCATTGTCTTATTATAATTAATTGTGTCTGTCTTTGCATGTAGATGTTGAAAGCTGTAATTCCTCCTACTTTAAAATCATCCTACTTTTCCAAATTGACAAGTGCCCTTATCAAAAAAATCCCTATTTTTTCATACTTAAAGGTATCCTATGTAACTGTAAAAGTATACTGTAGGATTAGCACATTTCTAGGGGTTCAGTGTGAATGAATTAATCATCGAACAAGATCTTCTACTAAACTGCTTGCATTTTTAACTGTTGAATATAATTTAGTGTTTTAAAGAATTCCATCAAACTGCCAGCCATGCATTGATTGCATGTTCTACTCTTTGCACATGCCAGTTGCTATCCTCATTATGTTGTTGCTCAGATGAATGATTCAGTTGTTTCTTTTCCCTCAATGAACAACTGGAACTTCAACACAGTGTGAGATATTCAGGCTGACACTTTGGAAATATTAGAAAAAAAGAATTGAAGATGATTCCAGAGTCAGGAGGCACTGTATAGGCATACATATTATACAATCCAATTTATTTTTAACCCTAGATTTTATTAGCTATAGTTTTTATCTGACTTCTCAAAGCTTTTTTTTTTTTTTTCCTCATTTTACATGAGTTACATATGACTCAATGACTTTTTAGGTACTCAATGACTTTTTTGCCTCAGTCTTCACTGATAAGAGCTCTTGTCTCCCTGCCCAAGCTGTGGAAGGCACAGGCAGGGACTGTGAGGATGAAGAACCGCCCACGGTGCTCGAAGAGCAGGTTCGAGATCATTTAAGGAACTTGAAGGAGCACAAGTCCATGGGGCCCGACGAGATGCATCCGCGC
>WHYT01014151.1:21220-36266 GCA_009806455.1 Tetrax tetrax
CTGGAAACGTTCAAGGCCAGGCTGGATGAGGCTCTGAGCAACCTGATCTAGTCAGGGAGGTCCCTGCTTCTTGCAGGGGGGTTGGACTAGATGACCTTTGAAGGTCCCTTCCAACTCTAACCATTCTATGATTCTATGATTCTAAATTACTCTCTTCCAGATACACTCAAGTAATATAAGTCCTTTTTTTATAAAAATGGGGACCTGGTTTTCACTGTAGTGTTTTGACCCTCTCTACATGCATTTACATATTTTCATGGTTTAAACCCACTCAGCAGCTAAAATATCATACACTAGCTCACTCGCTCCCACCTCACCACCCCTGACCTCCCTCTACAGGACAGGAAAATGAGTTAGGAAAGAAAAGAAGGCAAAACTCACAGGTTAAGATAAAAACAGTTTAAGAGAACAACACAGGAAAAGAAAATTGATATGGAAAATTAAAAAAAAAAAATCAACCAATAACAGAACTTACTTAAGCATATAATGTACAGTAGCCTACAGTGGATCCTGATACCCATCTCCCTCCCAAGTAGCAAAAGCCTGTCCCTGAGCATCATCCCCACGTTATATACTAAGCATGATGTCACATCAGATGGAATGGTCCTTTGGCCAACTCCAGTAAACTATCCCAGCTGTTGGTTAATTAATGAACTATCCCAGCTGTGTCCCCCAGCCACAGGTGCCACCAGTTCCTCTCCCAGGTCAGGTGAAAATTAACTCTATCCTAGCTGGAACCAGGACACATATTTCTTTGAGGGATTGAAGTTGTACTCACTTAAGGCATCTGGTGCCTTAATCTTGAAAATGCATTTGGAAATACACTGCGGTCTCATTATATTGGGCATTGGTTGGCAATATTTCTGATATCTTCTGGGTGCATTTGTTGATCTTCTTTTATTTCTTCTTGCTTTGACTTTGCTTGTAGACAAACAGGCCTTTGCCGTACTGGAAGAAATAACATAACTGTGCATATGCAGTCCTAATTATGAAGCTTTGGGGGGGGGGGATTTACAGTATTTGTGTCAGTTTTACATCATTGAAGGGAACGAAAGTATTTTTGTTGTTCTGTGCTGTAAATAACTGACCTATGATTAAAAAAAAAAAATAAAAGTATCTTTTACTTAATTTTGACTGGGTTTTTTTTGGCTGTCAGTATTTGTTATAGACTTTTACATAAAGTAATTGGAGAGTGTATGTACAGGAATCAAGAATGGTGTAATATGTGTTTTGCAGCAACATCTAAGAAAGCTAAAAATGACGAAAAGACCACCTCCACAAAAAAAAAAAACCCAAAACATAGCATTCAACTATCCTTTCCTATGTGCCTTGTCTTTTCCAACATCATTCACAAAGATATTGAACAATAAACAAGTAGAAACGGAAGAAACAAAGGTCTTGCCAACAACATGTGATTGTGTCTGACACAGATTTCTCAAACATGGACTTTATGCAATACCTTTGCTACTGTACCTGAGAGTACCAACACAGTGTCATTGTGTCTTGGCATTTTTGATAGGAGATAACTATAAAAATCTGATTAAAAAAATTATCCCTTATCAAACTAGGTAAATTAAAGTAATAAAAGATTTTCCACCTAACTGGATTTTTGGCACTAAAAAAAAATATTTTTCAAATAAAAGTGAAACAAAAGTTTTAGTCTTCATGTGGAAGATTGGTGAATGTGCAATAAAAATTTAGTTTCTAGCTTAATTCCATATTAAAATGCTTCCTTTGCTTTTCCAGTTCTAGCTGTGGGAAAAGAGGATTATCTGCATGATGATAGTGGTGCCACTGTGTATTATCTTTGAAAACTGAAGCGCATTAAAACATGAAGTTTTTTTAAATGAAAGGCACAAATTAGTTTTCTTCTTTTTAGGATCAGACTAAAATATCTTTTGTATGTACGCTTTAAAATGATCAAAAACCTCAGCTCAAGCTTTCAATCAGAAATTTGATATTAACATACATTTTCTGACTGCTGTTAATAAATTATTCCTTCTCAGAAGTACTGAGTGCTTTTATAGAAGAAAATGCATTTCATGGAAGACAAAGAACAGAGCATACATAGGAATGCCATCAAGATGACTTCAGATAAATGAGTACCTACATGATTATTCTGATGTTTAACAGTTGTCTTATTTTTCAGGATATTCTGATTCATGGTGACTGAAATAGCAAAACAAATATATGGATGTAAATCTATCTCTGCTGAAGTCTCCCAGGCTTCTAAACAAAGAGATATATCTCCCAGTAGCTTTCAGTTGTTACGTAGATTTGTCGTTGCAATACATCTCAGGGGTTATTTTCAGGGTCATATGAAATGTCTGAGTTTTCTGGCTTCTAATTGAATAATCATACTTTCTACTTCTATAACGTTTCTTCTCGGTGTCAGGCCTAACTCAACACAGTCACTTTAGCTCCAGTGATGGTGAGAAAAAATTAAATTCTGGTACAATTTTATCCAGTTTTATTATTGTGTTCGAGATAATTCAGTGAGAAGTAGGACTCTTGAATAGAAGTTATTCTGCAAAAGATGTGCTCTTTTTCCATCATAGAAGTATCTCTTTGTGATCTCCATAAGTGTTTTGTATGACTAAGGTTCAAGTAGTGCTTCTTTTAGATTTTTTAAAATTGTTTTTATGCATATAGATCAAGGGATTCCGGTGTGCGCTGCACAAAAAATCTTCAGCTTTCTCTGTCTCTTCCTTAAGCTCATGAAAGGAAGGTTGTCTCTGGTGCCATCTCCATGATTTTAGGAAAGCTGATGTGGACATTGCCTACCACATTTTCTATATACAACTTCACCTCTGCTGGACTCTTTGTCAGTAAGTGTATCTTAAAGCAGCATTTGGGCTGCTTTGTTTTGTAATTAAGGAATAATTAGGACTTGAGCACATAGTCTGCTTTCATCTTTGCTCTCTTTTGTGAATCCTGGAAATGTTTGCTCCTGTGGGTGAACATTGACATTACTGTCACTGCACTGAGTATGTATTCATGTCATTACGTGAACCTTTGCTGTTTTGAAAAATCAAAAGTCCTTTATTTTCCTTTCAGTAAAAACAGATTAGTTTAATTACTCCTGTGTTGGCTGTACACTCATTTTCATCTCCTAAAAAAAAACCCAAAACATCTATTTCAGGTCTCACAGTTTTAAGTTTGATGCTGTGAATTTTTTTTTGTTTAAAATTACATAAGCTAACATATAACTGAGGAGAAAAAAATATTACATAAACTGTAGGAAAAGGTTAGCTCTAGTTTACAGACAAAAGGTTTAATCAATTGATTTTTACCACTTAGAGTGAATAAAGTATAGATCTCAGTTAGAAGTATTGTATGCCATGCACACAGTTTATATTTATAAATCAGACTATATATATTCATATCAATGTCTCCTGATTTACAGTCATGTAAAGAACATCATAATCAAGATGTATGTTATTTTCTAATTCAATTGCAAGGGAAAGAAGAGCTGGAAGAAACTTGCCTGAAAGCTTATCTTGCACTAAATTGACTTATAGTATGGTAACATTAACATGACATGGCAGATGCTAGCATGATTTTTTTATTGACATAACTTACTTTCTTTAAATTGCCTAAAGGTTTAGCTCTGAAAGTTTTATTTACAAGCACTGAAAGAGAAATTTCTTTTTTTTTTTTTTTTGTAGCCTTACCTTTAGATAACTGCGTACTGACATTCATCCTTTCTATTTATTTTGTCTGTATATACTCAGCAGTAGATGGTACATCAGATAATCTGTAACCCATGCTAAATTCTGCTCCTGTCTTTTTTTCATTGCAATTACTCAGAGTTAATAACTTCAAAATGGTTTCCCTAACATAGATTATAAATTTTATGAATTATCTTGGCTGGGCGGAGAACGGATCGAGACCATCCCTGAGAAGGACTTGGGAGTGCTGGTGGATGAGAAGCTCAACATGAGCTGGCAATGTGCACTTGCAGCCCATAAGGCCAATCGCATCCTGGGCTGCATCAAGAGGAGCGTGGCCAGCAGGTTGAGGGAAGTGATTCTCCCCCTCTACTCTGCTCTAGTGAGATGCCACCTTGAGTACTGTGTCCATTTCTGGAGTCCCCGACATAAGAAGGACATGAACCAGTTGGAGAGGGTCCAGAGGAGGGCCACAAAGATGATCAGAGGGCTGGAGCACCTTTCCTATGACGACAGGCTGAGAGAGTTGGGGCTGTTCAGCCTGGAGGAGGCTTCAAAATAGAGGGAGATAGATTTAGATTAAATATTAAGAAAAAAATTTTTACAATGAAGGTGGTAGAACACTGGAGCATGTTGCCCAGAGAGGTGGTGGATGTCCCATCTCTGGAAACATTAAGGGACAGGTTGGATGAGGCTCTGAGCAACCTGATTGAGTTGAAGGTGTTCCTCCTCCTTGCAGGAGGGTTGGACTAGACGACCTATGAAGGTCCCTTCCAACCCTAACCATTCTATGATTCTATGGTTATTTATTTTTTCCTTCGTAGACTCAAGGTATGTTACACAGGTTTATAGAACAGCTTTAATTTCACTTATTGATTGTACTGATTGGAAAATAATTTTCTGAAACTCAAAAATAATTTTCATATAAAATTGAGGAACATATTTTTTAGTACTTATTTCTGATATTCATTTCAGTTTCACTGGGAGAAAGACTACAAATCTATAGATCAAGCAGTGTAAGCTGGTTTACTAGGAGAAGGAGACATTTAATCTTTCTGCACACTAATTTAAGTCGTGTATTCTCCTATAGAATGTTACACTGTCTTCTGAAGTAGGCATGGATTCTATAAAATTATTAAAAATAAAAATATATGGATTACAATTATATTGTGGAGTGGTAGCTTCACTGGTATGAATTCAGAACTCTTGAAAGTTGCTTCCCTTAAAATCTCTGCTTAGAAATGCTGGTATGTGCTTTTTGTTGATTTGTTCATTTTCTTCATCTGTTCAGTATCTGACATTCTGAATAAACTTAGCCATGTTGCCCTTGTCTGTGATAACAAAAATGTTTGTATCTCAAGAAAATTTATTTACATGTTTGAACTCAATTTAACTCAAGTAATTCTGATGTTGAATATACTATTGTAGGTCCTTTTAATATAGTGACATTCTGCTATATGTACTATGATCTCAAAGACAGCCCAAACTTCAAATCCATTTTAGAGAATATGATCTTGCTGATAAGAGTTTTGTAATGGTGGATTCTGAAAGTCTGGTCTCACTTCTGTTGAAGTAAGGAGTGGTCAAGCAGTAGCTAGAACTGTCTTACAATCAAAAAGGGAAGGAATTTAGGTGCTAATGTGGTTACCTGTACTGATTTCATTCTTACGAAATTGTTGCAATTGTATTTCATGTATGTGACACAACTGGCAATAACTTTGAGGACATGAAAGACCTGGCAAATTACTAGGAGCACCATAAGCCTCTAATGTCAATTTCATGCCAGCTCCTGGCAGACCTTTTGATCAGCCTTTTTCATCTTGTGTTGTTATGTAGTGCTGCAGGAGACTGTCATTGACTGTTTCCTGTCATTGCTTGATATCTATTTCTCTCATCCATCATCAATGTCTGAAATGAGATACAGAAAATAAAAATAGGAGAGACCTATCTATCAACTTCTGTAACTTTGTACTGCTGCTTAGATCACATCCTCCACAGCTACAAATTGGACCATTCCTTGAGCCCTATATTGCAGAAGGAAAAATAGCTAATAGGATCCAGAAAGGAAAGCTGGAGGAAAATTATTTTGGCACTGATTTTGTTGGAGTTGAGAGCAGAGGTGGCATAAACCCTGGCAAGATATGGGCCAGACACAAGGTATAAGATTTTAGTATCAAGAAAGTAGGACTAAAGCAACCATGGAGGCAGAAGGTAGACAGTGGACAGTTGTTTAGAAAAAGTTTCATTTTCCATCTGAGAGTGGTGAGAAGACTGAATTTTCACTGTCATTTAAAAAAAAAAGCTGACAAAAATTATCTCTTGAAAGGAGAAATTAGTTTATTTTTACATCTCTATTCTCGTCTCAAAAAAGAAAACATACATAACTATATGCAGAGATAATGCGCTGTGGTAGAGGAAATACGCCTTGGAAGGACAGAGAATAGCAAGACCCTGAAAAAGGCTGCCATAGGTTTGGATAGACAATTCAGTTCTGAATATTTAGCCAAACTTTATGCTCATGTCAAACTTGGTATGTTCAAAATGCTGATTTCTGGTACAGTGAAAATCTAAATGGAGACTTAGTTTTGAAAAAAGTTGTAAATGTTCTGTAACTTACGTCTTTTCTCCTAACATTGAGGCCTACGTATTGCTGGGGATATTTCTTTCTTTGCCTTCCACCCACCTGCTGTTTAGGTGCTGCATGGTACAGTTGATGGAATGAACCTTCTAAATTAGACATCCTAGGAAGTTTTGCTAATGCATTGCCATGTGTGTTACTATAACACAGCTTGTGTTTTAGACAGATTAGGACTGATTAAAGTGGAGTATTTCCTTTAGTCTTGTTCTTTCTCAGGATCATTAAAGATACTAAATGAATTTTGGAAAAACAAAACAAACAAACAAAAAAAAAACCAAACCCAAAGAACCAGAGAAATGCCATAGTTTAGCCCCACTTGGGACCAAGCTATGCAGTCTCTCTCTCACTCCCCCCACCCTCTGAGGGAAATAGGGAGAGATAATAGATGAAAAAAGGCTCGAGGTTACAGATACGGACAGGGAGAGATCCTTAAAGTTATCTTTACAGGCAAAACAGACTCAACTTGGAGAAAACTATTTGTTTATTATTAAAATCAAAGCAGGATAATGAGAAAGAGAAGAAGATAACTTTCCCCCACCTGTCCCTCTTTCTGGGCTTAACTTTGTGTTCAATTACCTCTACCTCCTTCCCCCGCCTCTCATGTTCCCTTCTCTTCTCCTCTCCACTTCTTGTAGCCAGGCAGGGACAAGTCAGGCCCAGACGGCCGTCTGGCAGGAGGCCAGAGGGTGAGGGCTGCAGGGCCCACGAGGCTCGTGCCTCCCCCTCTCTGCCCCTGCTTCAGCTTCTTCAAATTATCTTCTTCTTTTTTTAATTATTTTCGCCCTTCTTAAATGCATTATCGCAAAGGTGTTAATCAGGGAACATTCTGCCACCAATTGGCTTGGCCCTGGCCAGCAGTGGGTCTACCCTGGGCCCAGTCAAGTTCACTGGACAAAGGTGAAACTCCTACCAGCTTCTTACAGAAGCTGCCACTGTAAACCCCCTCACTAAACAAAAACAACACATGAAGGTAATTCAGTGATCATCCTTTGTGCTCCTGTCCTACCCAAAGGCTTTTTTTTTTCCTGATTTGCTGGGTTCATTATGTTTTTGAAACAAAACTATTTTGAGTTTTGTAGAATTAAAACCAAAAATATTAAAATACTATTGGGCTCCATCCAATTTCAGCTAATGGATGGTTTTTTTTACATTTAGCATATTAAATTGCACAATGTTATATGGCTTTATTTTAAATGTGTATTATGTTATTCCCCCTCTACAGTGTCATATCTAAAAAAGAAAAAAAAGAATATCTTAAGAATATCTCATGTATCTTTGTTAAACAAACCACAGGCAATAATTGGGGTTTGAAAGCCAGCATCCCCTCTACAACAGAGAGACTAGCTATGGAACAACAGTTGTACCATTGCTACTTTTGGGCAAGTCAGTTATCTTGCCACTGAAATATTTCAACTTTCTATGTCAAAAGCTATCTACTGGTGTTGTACATCCTTGCTATTACCGTAATTGCACCTTTCTTATAGCAAATTCTTACATCCTACATATATGTGAAGTTGAGGCACATGGTAACTAAAGATTTTTTTAAAGGCAGTTATATAAGTCTGTGTCAGGGTGCACAGAGAGCCTTACATATAAATACATGGAAGTTTCTTGAGAATGTTAAATCATGTCTTAACTGTTGGGAAGGACTGTGATTCTTTTGCCTGCTGATCTTTACAGTGCAGAAACTAAAGAGGCATTTCTCAGCAAACTGTCCTACAAAAAGTTGCAATAGGACAACCTGGTTTTCTTATGTTGAGGTTCTCAATAAGGCATTATTTTCCCTTGAAAGAGAATTACTTCCTTTTCCATTTGTGGTCTCTCCCTCCGACTTGTGAAAAAGGTAGGACAGATCTACATCCCTCAAGGTAATAATATGTTTTAGGTTTTTATATTGCTTTTTCATAGAAATATAAATATTCCTTTACCATAAATGGAAGCAATATGCATTTATAGTCTGTACTAGAGAAGAGACATAATGCTTTTGACACTGGTAGTGGTGCACAGGATGTCTTATACAGTTAGTGTGGCACAATCACATTTCAGTCCCAGACCAGATGACAGGAGATGTTTGGGACAGGTGTGTGTGTTGTTATCACAAATTTTCAGGCTCTGTGCTTCTTCATAAGGAGGAACATAATGTTGATTGTTTCTTCTTCCACACGACCAACAAGTTCAAACCACTGATGCTAGGACACAGGTGAGCAGGGAAAGCATGAGTATAACACCAAGAAATATGGTAGAAACTGTGTGTATAACAATTTCTATTGTATTATTGTTACTTGTTATTATGGAGCACATGACATGCTCCAATGTCTCAATCAACTTTGCTGCCCTGATGTTTTATTTCATGACACTATTTATTTTATTAAATTTCAGAGTTTTGGAAATTATCAGGCAATATGTCTTTTAAAAAGGTTTGGACAGAAAAAAATAAAAAATTTGAAAACCAGCTAGTACACTTTAAAAGCGTACTAGTGTAGAGTTTTATTTTGTATAGTAATGAAAGGAGAATGTTGTAAATTAGGCAAGTCACATGGGAATCAAAAATATGATGGCTTGACCCTATTATTTGTTGTAGTTTCAGGCATTCTAATACCTATTTTATAAATGCACTGGTGTGTTTTGCTTTTAATTACAATTCTCCTTCATCTGACCATAACACCTTGGAGAAGCTTTGCTCTTTCCACTCACCAGCTGGAGTAACCATTGTTAAGTTTACAATGTGACACATTCTTCATTTTTGCCTACTCTTTCCCCTCCATCACAGAAAATTCAGGATTGCAAAAGCTGTCATTCATTTACTGTCCTTTGGTAATAAAATGAACAAAAGGTGGTTTGTGCCTCAGAATGCCTCTAGCAAGAGTGTGTTTATGCACTCTTAACAACTATAAAGACTTCTAATTCCTAATAGCTGTTTCCATCTAGTTCATTCTAATCACTAAGGACTCATTTTGTCTTAAGTTCAAAGTTGCCTTCTCCATTGTTTTTATAGTATCTTCTATATTTTAGATGTCAAGCTGAGGTTCCAAAGTTAATTCTGGTCTACTGCCTCATTTCCTACTGAAAAATGCTCTTTCTTTAAAACAACTTCTGGGTTTTTTTTAACAGCTTACAGACTAAAATATTGTGACAGGAAAAAGTCTTGAAATGTAAAGTCATATTGAAGCTACAGAATTTTACCTTTATAAGGTAAAATTTCAGTTGGGATTCAAACTCTCAGAGGTAATAATCTGTCTTTCTTATGACACACACTGCAACTTGCCAATACTTTTAATGAATTGGATTTATTTCTAAATCTAGATTTAAGTAGTACATCTTTTTCCTCTTTTTGGTTCATGCCATCATATAGTGGGGAATAAAATGGTCTCTCAAATGTTACATTTAGTTTCCGTGTAGTGAAAGTCCCAGTTTAACCATGAAAAATCTATACTTGGGAACACATGTAACATGGTTCTAACATTTACATATGTAGAACAGTGTAGTGAATACACAAATACCTGAATTTACATAAAGAAAAATATTTTAAAGTATTTTTGTGGAATGTTGCTTTTAACATATATAGTTAATGTAATTTATATGTATTTTAAGCACTTTCTGCTTTAATCGAGAATATTGAAAGAGTAATTGCAAACAAGTTTAGCCTACCAAACAATAAAATACTGAGCAAGGATATTGCACATCACAGACCAAATTAACATATTTCTAATATCCTAAATGCAAATTCACATTTAAATTCTTGATTACAGATATATAATTGCCAATGAAAGTTCCTTGTGCAGCATTCCTTATTGCTTGGTAATACAAAGATCTGTAGAGAACTCACAAAGTATTTTGTATCACATGACAAAATATGATTATATTAGCAGTGTTTTAAAGTGAACATTAAACTGAGTGAAGGGACTAGATAGATTCTAGAAGAGAAGATTTACAACTTAGTATTTGAAACAACAAAATTTCTGTCAAAAAGGATGCTGATACCAGACTCTATCAATGTTTGGGGTTTTTTTCCATGTTTTTCTTGTGGTGCCCTTGCCTTTTTTTCAACCAGAATCTTCTAGGGATGAATTAAGTTTATCACAAAGATATTGTAAAAGAAACAGTTGATAGAGCAGAAATTCAACATTTGCTCTTTTTAGAGAACTGAAAAATTGGTATGTTATCTAATATTTATGCAGTCTGTGTAACTGATTCAATAATGATATATTTTACAGTGCGCTTATAGCAATTAAATATGGGTTTTCTATTATTTTCTTAGTACTTGTATTTGAAGCAATGCCATGTTTAATCACAAATCACAAAGCATCTTAAAAAAACCAACTTGATATTTTTGTTTTTGTGTGGACAAATAATGCAAGTAGAAGGAAATGGAAGAATAAAACACATTTGTTATAATGTGGATCTTTTAAAATAAGTTTCACATTAATGATATAAGAAGCTTTATTTTAATATGTGGTGGGTTAACCCTGGCTCACTTGCAGGTACCCACCCAGCTACACTCTCATTACCTCTGCTAGCAAGACAGGAGAGAAAAAGATGAAAAAGAGAGAAAGACAGGGACATCCCTTACCAGTTACCTTCACTGGCAAAACAGATTCAATTTGGGGAATCAATTTGTTGCAAAGTAAAAACAGAGTAGAATGGTGAAATCCAAAGACAAAACTTAAAACATCTTCCTTCTCTCTCTTCTTCCCAGGTTCAACTTCACTCCTTCATCCTCCACTCCTCTACCTCCACACCTCTGAGCAGTGCAGGGGGACGAGGAATGAGGGGCTGCACTCAGCCCACAGCAGCTCCTCTCTGCTTCCCCTTCCTCCTCACATTTTTCCCGACCCCAGTGCCAGCCCAGGGGCCTTCTCAGGGGCTGCAGGGGGACAACCGGCATCACCAGGATCTTCTCCTGGGGCCACAGGGGCATCTCTGCTGGGGCGCCCAGAGCCTCTCCTGCCCTCCTCCCGCTCTCCCCTCAGGGCTGGCAGGGCTGTTTCTCACCCCATTTCCCTCAGCCCTGGCTGCAGGGCAGCGTTTTGCCCTTCCTTCCCCAGACTTTCCCCAAGGCGCCCGCCTGGGGCTGAGGGGCTCAGCTGTGCCCTGCACTGAGCTACAAAGTTATCCTATAATACCAAAACCTTTTCCAGAAAAGAAAACATTAAAGTGTGTAATTGATAAGGCATAGGAAAGCCTGATTTGAATTTTAATTAATATATTGCACTCAGAGGGGGATTTTGTTTTTTAAACATACGTATTTCTAAGGACAAAACAATTTATTTCTCACTGGTTGAAAAATGGAATTGCTTGCATATGTGGAAATATTACTAAATTATTTCTTCTTTTCACCCTTTACTTTCTCACAAAATTTAAACTTTGATCACTTCAACATTAATAATTTTGCCCTTAGAGCTAGGACAAAAAGGTAATAAAAAGTTTAAAGTTCGAATCAAATAGATTTGCCAATTTTGAGTTACTAAAAATTGAGATGTTTAAAAGGAAGTGTAAGTGATGCCTGTCAGATGAGAGAGATTGATGTTGAACTGAACTCCTCTATTAAGTAAAGACGAACAACATGGGTTGAATAGGTGAATTTACAGATGATGCTATGGAAAAGTCATCAGCTCAGGAAAGGCTTTGATCTGATGTATAAGTTTCTAATTTACCAGTTGACTATTTATGAAGTTTTGCTGGAAGTATATATTATGTTCTCTAAAGTCAGAAAGAGCAAAACCTTAATTCCTAGTGAGTGTTATTTTGCAATTAACTTTGAGGAATGGATTGTAATAAAGTGAATCTCCATTGGTCTCAGTTTTGCAGCCTTCCAATCTAATTCTTCTCCGGACACTAAATATTTTGTTACCACTTGAGTGAAACTGAAAAAAAAAAATCAAACCAGAGAAATTGTTAGAGGTTACATATCATACTCATAGGTACTGTACGGACATTAAAAAGGGTACAGTTTTTATTCTAACTTTGTAAGTCCACAAAGAGAAAACATGTCTATTTTACAGTCTGGTATTGCTTATTTGGTAAAGATGATCAACTATGTAAACAAAATGCAAATCTTTTTTAAATAACACCGTAAACAAAAGTCAAAGCTTTACTGAGTAGCATCTGTATGTGAGCTACAGAATCTTAGAAAGTGTGTCTATCATCTGGCCTAAAGGACAAACTGTCAGCTCATATAGAATTTGACAGAGATGTCTTCATCTCTTTAACAGAAAATCTTCACATTTATGTACTTAATTGTGTTCACTGACGTGTTTTCCACACTTTAATGCAGCTGAAAGTATCTTACTAGGAATAACTTTTACCTTATCCTCAGATTGTTTGCCTTTTGAATAGCATCTGCTTTATTGGCATGCAGAAAACAGACTCCACAATCTGTAAGATTGTAAAGTATGTATATTTATTCAGCGCTGGGCAGCATTGGGGGGGTAGTCCCACCAAAACTGTGCACACCTGACGCAGCAACTTATTTTAAATTTATACAACCAAGTGTTACATATACATAAAGTTTTACAATATGCCTATACATATGCATGACCTATCCCCGCTTCGTATTGAAATTAGTCCTAAGGGGTCATTTTCATAAACTCCTCCCATACGGGCTTGCGCAGTGCCTCCTGGTGGTGGTCGTCGAGGGTCGTGGGGATGAAGGTAGGTGACTCCTCTTTGTCAACGCTAGTAACCTTTTGTTCTTGCACAAACTCAGTTATCCCTTGGCTTTTATTCAAGCTGCAGGGTTGGCCTCAGCTGGTTCTTGAAGCAACCCCCCTAGTCCTTACCAGGAACTGCCTTTCGTGAAGAATCGCAAGACGTTCTGCTTCGGATAGTTTGCACAATGGTTAGCAAAACATTAAGCACTATTTATCAACTTGATTCCTTAGTATGCACAGCAATCATAAATCAATGCCATATCTACTAAAATTTCTTTAATTCCTTCTCTCAATATATTATTGCATATTTTCATATTATATTATATTATGTTGTATTACATTATATTATATTATTTACAGCATATCACGAATCATATTCTATCATAATGGGATGTGGTTCATGATGCTGCTTTCTCATGACACAAACTCTCATCCTTCCTGTTGTCCATGGTGTTGACTAAAATCCCAGAGGTTTATTTTATACTTACTTCATGCTTTTCTGTATTTAATTCAGTTTTACTCCTCTTTCAATTCTAATAAAATGTATTTTTAATCTCTAATTTAAAGATACATACTGTGGAAACGACATGTGCGTGTATTCTCGATATAGACTATTGTGTTGTATTTAAAATATTCTAACCTTATTTATTAAACTTATCAAGTAAGACTACTCAACTGCCTTCCTCCATATCGCATACATACATTCTGCTATGATCAGTATGCAATGTTCATCATTAGTACTCCTTATTATGTGCAGTGAACACAATCACAAGCAGCTGTAGTGAACAAGAATATTGAGTAATTTGAAATTATAGCCTTTTTAAAGGTCAGTGTCCTGTAACAGAAATTGCTTGGAACAAGCTTTTTATATTGCTATCTTCCACCAATTCAGATTTCCTTTGTCTTTTTTTTTACTACAGCTGATGTAAACTAGTGCATTACAATAACTTCCAGCTCTGTACTGATTCCCTGTGGCTCTTGAAAACAGCAGTCTTGCATATAAATTGTACTTTTGTTGTTACCCAGAAATCTTTCAGCTCCTTCAAGTTCTTAAGATCATCTAATGGTAACCTTAACTAGGTAAAAGTCAGATAAATTTTTATTTAGAATCTGGATGCATCTGCTTTTAAATAAGTAAGAAAAGTCAGAATTTGACAGTTCTCTGGCCATGCTTACATTTACCTCTGTTCACATGAAGGTAAGATTGAAAAAACAGAGGCAAAGATGTAGCTGCAATTCAACTGAGGACAACCCTTTTATGCTTGGGATAGTCCTCTGTATTATCTGGCCTAGTTTAAATATACTTTATATTTCCAGAACCATAGAAAATTATTATAGAACAATATATAATTGGGCGAAAAACATCTGATTCTTCATCACCTTATATCTTCTGAAGTCCTTTATCTCTATAAAATAAAAGTAAAGTACAGATGTGATGGTGTCTGACTGCTGACTTAGTTCTGCAATGACTGCATGAGATGTAAAGCAACAGACAATATGATGTGCTGTGAAATGGATGCAAAGGTGCCAAAGAGCATCTTTAACTAGAAATACTGTTGAATAGAATCATAGAATCATAGAATGGTTAGAGTTGGAAGGGACCTTCAAAGGTCAGCTAGTCCAACCCCGCTGCAAGAAGCAGGGACATCCCCCACTAGATCAGGTTGCTCAGAGCCTCATCCAACCTGGCCTTGAACGTTTCCAGGGATGGGGCATTCACCACCTCTCTGGGCAACCTGTGCCAGTGCTCTATAACTCGCATGGTAAAAAATTTTTTTCTAATATCTAATCTAAACCTACCTCCTTCTAATTTAAACCCATTACCCTTTGTCCTATCACAACAGGCCCTACTGAACAGCCTCTTCCCATCTTTCCCCCCTTGAGGCCCCCTTGAGGTACTGGAAGACCACTATCAGGTCTCCCCGGAGCCTCCTCTTCTCCAGGCTGAACAGCCCTAACTGTCTCAGCCTGTCTTCATAGGAGAGGTGCTCCAGCCCTCTGATCATCTTCGTGGCCCTCCTCTGGACCCTCTCCAACTGGTCCATGTCCTTCTTATGTTGGGGACTCCAGAACTGGACGCAGTACTC
>WHYT01014152.1:9758-29398 GCA_009806455.1 Tetrax tetrax
CCGCCCCCCGAAAAGTTGCGGCGGGGCTGCACGTACCTGTATTGTTCGCGGTAGTGTGGACAGGAGCTGGAGCGCAGGGCACGACGCGGGGCTCGGCGCGGCTCAGCCTCGCGTTGGCTGCCTACGAGAGCGGCCTGATTGGCTGCGGGGCTCTGCCGTTTAAAACAACCTCCTCGCCCCCTCATTGGCCCGCCGCCTCATGAATATTAAGCGCGGCCGCGCGGCGGTTGGCCGGCGCGGGTGAGGTCATTCATTCAAAACCAGCGCCCGCCGGGGAAACGGGAGGAAAGTTGGTGGAAAGTGGGCGGGGGGGGCTGCGCGCCTTTACGCGCCCCGCGGAGCCTCCGCCCCGGCCGGGCGGGAAGCGCTGGGCTGGTGGCCGGGAAAATGTCCCCGCCACGTGGTTGCGGCTTCTCGGGGGAGAACCGGTTGTCCCGTTCAACCCGGGAGGGATCGGGGCCGCTGCGCGGTGCTCAGCGCCGCACCGCCCCTCCCGCCCCCGCCGCGGGAGAAGCCGCGGTGATGGGCAACGCGGGGCCTGGCAGCAGCGGGGAGGCTGGCGGAGAGGGGAGGCGCGGAGGCACGGGAAGGGGCAGGGAACGGCTACTGCCGCGTCCCGGGGGAGGGGGTGGGCACCCGCGGTAGCCCCCGATGGTAATTTGTGCCCTCAAGCAGGCCCGGTTCCGGTTTCAGTGGCGGTGTCTGCAGAGCCGCTTACTCCTGTGCGTTCCTTCGGGAGGGAACCGAGCCCAAAATAAACTCCGCTGATAGTCCCGACGCAGGACAGAGGAAAAAGGCACTACAGAGCAAGAAACCGCCCGCTTGTTAGAGTCGGAGAGTTTTACCACTCGTACATCAAATAAAACACCAAAAGGATTAACTCCAATGCCTGTTTCTAACCCACTTCCACAATTCGCTGTTAGCTTTCTAGGATTTGGTTGTGATTAGAGGCTGCCTGTACACAAGGAAATCTGTCAACCTGCCCTCCGGGCTGAAACCAACCCAGCGCGGCTCTGGGACCAAGGGCTCCCCCGGCTCTCTTGAAAGAGTTACTTCCTACAGGGCAGCTGCCAAATGGTTAAACTGGTATTAGTGGCTGACCACAATTGTTGGTTGGCTCGGAAAAAAGAGCTGTTATTTTAAGGCTGGATTGTTAAGACTCAGAAACCACCGCTGTTATGGGCTGGGCGTAACTGCCACCCTTCTTTTAAGATAGCCAGAAGAAACAGTTGCCCTCTTTAAGGAACAGATAGCAAAAAGAAGCCTCCACCCTGGGCCGAGATGCTGACAGGCAGCGGGGTTTACCAGCTCCTGCCCTAGGGAAAGGCTTATGGCTAGAACAACACACGATAACAGGTTGCCTTTACTGGAAGAGATCAAACCAAAATGACTGATGAGACACGGAGGAGCACCAACCTCCTGCTGACAGATCCACTGGGAAGCATGTGGAATTTCATGCAGGATTTTAGCCAAAGTCCTGCCTGGATTTTTCCCTGAGGGTACACCTTCTCAGCCAGTTTAGCGAGCACCCAAATCTGTTTGCCATCCATACACGGAACCACTGCAGCTTTTAGAGACCTTACACCCGCGTCCTTGGGCTTTCCAAGGCAGGTACGGTACAACGCAGTCTTACTGGCCTATCGCCCTATTTCTGCTTCCTAAAACCAAAAGCATAAAACAAGGGGTTCATTCATAAACATTAATGAGGTTACCTGAGGGACTGCATTCTGTAGCATCATCATAAAATAAGACAAGCGATACTACTGCGGGATAATCTCTTTGTAGCTGACAAACATCCCTCTCACCTATTTTTAGGGATACTTAAAAGTGTTTCAAACCAGTTGAATAATTAAGGCTTTTTTTTTTGTTGTTTTTTTTTTTTCCTTGGCTCTGGAGTTGCACAATTCTTTGATCTGAGGCACTTTCTTCCTTGAACCACAATCTCATCCTAAGGAGCGCCACAAGGTGGGAACATGACAAAGGTGAGGGGTGGCAGCTCCGAGGGACGGGCTTGCTTAGGGCAGGCAGCTGGCATCCAACGCGCCATCCTGCTAGTCCTCTCCAGAGCATCCCTCCCATTTCTCATCGGCCAAGGGAAACATTCCCTATGCCGCTTGTTCTAGGAACGCCGGGAAAGTTTTGACAGCTGGTCCAGGGGCAAAGGAGATATTTTGGTAGCTGAGAGACAGCTGGGTTGAAGGGTTTCTCCCAGCACTCACAGTATGCTTTTGAAAGCAGCGGAGGGCTGAGTAGCAAACGGGTGAACATAACCCCCATAGGGAAAGCTTCTACTCACCCCTGGAACTGCCACTGCTGTAAGAATTTCTCCTGCAGTGCTCTCTGCCTTGCACATTGCACCTGGCCCCCGTGTCCGAGTGCTCCCCGGAAAGCTGGCTGAGAAAATCTCACCTTTTGCTGCAACCTCTTCCAGGCCACGCAATCGCACTTCCTCCTACACCCCAGCTCTGGCCTTCACCTGACCCCTCTGACAGCCAAGGCAGCTCAATAAACTAACAAAAATTAAACAAAGTAAGCCCAAAATTCAACCTCCCTTTTTGCTGGGTTGGTTTTCCGATGGATTAGCAGACTGAACTGGAGTACCAAGGAGTCAGGCGAGTACCAGAGCCGAGGCAAAGGAGGGTGCAGAAGGGTACAGCCAGGAGCAGGGACACACTCCTAAGAAGTGTGGGTTTGGCAAATTTTAGGGGTTTCATTTGTTTTAATATTACAGATTACCATTCATTTATGCTATAGGAAGCATGAAAAGAAAAACAAAACTAAAACAACTTTCAGGATGCCTGGCTCTTGGCACAGGAGGCAGCAAGGTTTGCAATGATGCTAGGAGAGCTCAATGCATCATCTTGCACGTTCCCTTCAGAAAGTTCTGACGTGATCCTCACTGTGGTTGCCACAGGTGGGATTTATCTTGCAAGCACACGCGACATTTTTAAGCAACTGTCAGCCATAACCTGCATCCCACAGCAAGACCCAGACCAAGCAATATCTTCAGTATAAGGACTGAGGCATAAAATTTGCTTCAAGGTCCCATGGCAAGCAGGCAGCTTCAAATACTTGCAGTAGTTTGTTGCTGAGAAGATTGATGGCAAAGTTCTGGAGTCACCAAGCATCGAAGGCTTCTGGCTCACGTCAGTCGTGTTGGTGCTGTCCAGGAAATGACAGAGATGCAAACAGCTGAGGTGAAGTTATTACCTGCCAGGATAGAAGCACGTCTCCTCTTCAGGTAGAGATGATTAGAACAGGGAGGCTGCTCTGAAAAAATCTGGAGTCAACCAGGAGTCCTCCAACAAATCAACAGATTACATAAGTACACTTTAAATTCAGGGAAGACATCCACAGTTACAAATGAAATGCTTTCTTCTGCTCCCTAGAATTGCCTGAGGTCTAAAGTTCATCTATTCTTCAGCCAATAGCCAGATCTCATCTGAACACTAGCCACAGTTTGGTGGGGTCAGCCCGCTCACAGCTCTGTCCTCCTCCAGTTGTGCCAGATGGCTAGCAAAATAAGCTGCTCAGAAATCAGAACTGCTGAAAGGGATCAGAGTGATGACTGATCTTTGTGGAAAACCATACAATGGGTGTAGTAAGGAAACTGCATCCTCACCACCACTGATCAGCTCCTCAGCTCACCCAGCCATTTTCCCGATATACCTCGACCATCTCCTTCCCATCAGTGAGACCATGAATGCCTCAGGGGGATCCCAGAGGACAACAACTGTGTCTAAAAGACTAGTCCTCAAGACCTTTAACAAGCTTCCCAGTCTGAATCCAGATTGTCTTGATGTAGAAAGTTACCTTGACATCAACTTGTACTCGACCTGTTGCTAGCATCATGGGGCATCTCCTCAGCACTTGGGATGATTTCAGCCAACCGATGTTGTGTCCTTACTGGGTTTGTCCAATATCGGTCAGAATGCATTGTGCTGCTTGTGTTGGCTATCTTCACCGTAGGTAGCATCACGTCCTAGTAGCGAGGAAGAGGCTGGTATGAATTCACACATTGAAATTTCAAAGCATCTCAGTGAATTAGAAACACTGAAAAGCTTCCCGAACACACATGATCACTTCCAGGAGGAATAAAAGTCACCTGGTTCCCATTTTGGAGAGGCAGTCAAATGCACAGCGCATTGCCAAAGCAGTTTCCTCACCGAGGAGCTTCCTGGGCTCAGATTCAGCAGCGTCACTGGGAATAGCCGCAAAAGTCCCTCCAGTCTGCAGCACACACGCTTGGAGTTGTGCTGTTTCACCCCATCAGCCTTTGTTTTACAGTGCCGATACCTGAGTTTCCGCCTTCCTATCCACCAGCCGATGCAGGTATCGAAAGCCAAGAAAGTCTGCAGGGGCAAATAACTGCGATGAGGTATTGGATACCAAAACAGCATCAGTCCTTTTACCCTTCACCCAGCTTGGGAATATGGTGAGCCTATGACCGCGTGGTTAAATTAGGAGCACCCATGTTATTGTGTTCCTGACCACTGCGCTGGGGAACCTACACAAGGCAAGGAGTACAGAAAGCATCAAAAAATCTCACTGGAAAGCCTGGCGCCATCTGCCTGCTGTCCTCCTGAGCTAAGGAGTAATTTTCTGAGGCCTTCTAGGCCAGGGAATGCCATGGGTCACAGGAAAAATAGAAGTCTCCCAAGAAGAAACAGGCTTGGTGTTCACAGGGTGAGGAAGTGCAGGAAAACATTTCTGATAAATACTCGTTTCCATCAGGCATGCAACTTGGTTCCCGTGAAATGCTTTTTCAAGCAACCTGGACATCCAACGTCAACATGGTAAAGATGTGCTCAAGGCCCTGGTAGCAACACCAGAGAGGGGGCCAGCCACCTCTGTCGCAAGGGGTTGGCTGCAAGGCAGGTACCAGCAGCGGGGTCCTTTCCACGGCCCCGTTCACAGCCCTTCCCTGAGGCTGGGACCGCACCGAGCTGGGACATTTCACAGGCAGCTGAACTCCAGCCCACCAGCCCTGTGAAAGGGTCCTAGCATAGGCACAGCAGTCCTGGCGCGTGTTCCTTCCAACGCTGTATCAAACCATCCTGCTGTTCGCAAAGCCAGGTATTCCGCTGCGGTCCCTACGCTGCGGTTTGAGCAGTGTAATTACAACTGCATTTGGCGCTTCCACTGCTCTCTGGATCGCATCCCTTCACAACCCTTACCCACTGGCAAAATTCTCTAGTGAAGACTTGACCCGAATGAAAAGGCTGATATAAATACATCCGTAGGGTTCTGCCAGCAATTAGGAACAAGGGCGGGGGGAAATCCCTCCTAGGAATCGAACAAAGCCAGGAAACCTTTCTAAGCAGAACCAGCCTATCAGAGTGACAGAGTTGACATTTAAGGTTGGATGGACAATAGGGACACAAAAAGTGTTAAATGACCGGTTCATCTCGACAGCATATTCATTAGGCTAGTTAGGGGGCTGTTTCAAAAGCCGGCAGTTTGGACCTAGCTTCTCCCATCACTGACCTTCCCTGATAACATGCAATAGAGACCAAGAGGCTCCATTAACCCTTCTCTCACTGGTATAGTCAAAAGCTGTTTGCAGAGGTTTCATTTACGACTACAAGAGCTTCTTTTTTTTTTTTTTTTTTTCCCCCCCCAGTAAAGGCAAGGAACAATCCCTCCATACGAAGCCCTCTCCACAACATGTGACGTTTCCACGCATGGATTTTCTGATGCCCATGGCCTGAGGCTGACTTCCAAGTCCTGTAACTATAGTAAAATATTTGTAATTGCTCACTGGGATCTCAGCCAGTGAGAATATTTCCTCTTTAACCTATTAAACAAAAAGAGTTATCTTAAACACGAGCTGAAAGTAGAAAATGAAATTAGCAACGGTGTTTAAGGAGCTTGCCAGCACGCAAGTTCAGAGAGGCAGAGGTTAATCTGATCCCAATTCAACTATGGGAAACCTAATGTTCCGACAATTAAAATATTAGTCCAGATGAACAGGTGACCCCCCCCAATCCCCTAATGGGGGGAGGGGGGGGGGGCAGAGCCTGTTATCCCCTGTAGCCATATCCCATTAAGCTGACACCTCTGCAGCAGTAGGATACACTCCCAGTTGCACACACAAAATTAATTATTGTCAAACGCACTTCATGGGGACTGAGGTGAGAAATACAAGTTAAAATAATTGACAGTCGCATTAGGCAGCAGTTCAAAACCTCCTTGCAGCGTAACCACTGGCAAGATAAACAGAAACTCATGGTTACCTTCGCAGGTGGGCTCCCCCCGCTTCTTGTCATGTTGTCCCTACTCCTCTTGGCTTTTTCTTCCTTTCTCTCCCTTCTCCCGCTCCTGTTTTTTGCTTCCCTTCACACCTCAACCCTGGCTCTGTCCCAGCACAGGCTGCCAAGATGCCCAGGGGGTGCAGGCAGGCGGTTTGCCCCCGCGTACCTGCTCCGAGAGATTTGCCACCGCGGCACAGCACCTCCTACGCTACCAGACTGCTGGAAATTGCGTGCCCCCTGCGTACTCCCTCCTTACATTCACTGCTCATCCCTGCTCCCTCATCTCACGCGTCCTTCCTGCCACAACACACTTTCTTCAGGCATCTCCTTCCACGCTCAGCGACCGCAGGACCATCTGCTTCCACCTATCTTCTTTTTAAAGACGCACTGTCCCAAACCTTGTAAACCCCAAGCGACCTGGCATATGAGCAATGAGCAAAATTCAGTTTCAGAAGGGCGTTCCTGCTTCCGTTTGGCATGCAAAGAAACACACGCAAAAAAATAAAAGGCACTGGGAAAAAAAAAAATATTATCTACCTACCCCATCAAGCCAAATACTAAAAGTAGGAAGACAGGACAACTGGAAGCAATCTCTGCAAGTTTCCCATAGCCTTCAGAGGAGATGGAACTGAGATTTTAAAGGAGAAGACTGCAAGTGTTTTCCTTGCACTTTAATTGGCAAGTAATCAAGACCACATTCAATGCAAGACAGGTTCTTGCAATCACGCTGTGACAGCAGACCAAGAAATTCTATTAGGAGTCCAATGCAATTACAACCCAACAGCAGCCCGGCGAAGGACTAGGTATAAAGAGAGGCACGACCCCACATTAGAAAGACGCTGGTGATGATAGGGCTGAGGTGTAGTTCAGACTCCACTGAAGTGACACTAACAGAAGCAATCAGATCGGCTGGCGCTGGGACCAGAAAGCTGCCACTGGATACTTATTTCACAGCCCTGAAGTGTTGCTGTAGTCAGAGTGGCTTTCAGATCATCAAATAACTGTTGACAAAGTCATGAGTACCCCCTGCACTCAGCAATATCTGAACATAAGTGTGTATCCTTGTCTTTGGCCATCGTGCCACTGTCCACGCCTCAAAGCAGGACTGGGGCAGCGCACGGCATACAGACAAGACAACGCCTTAAAACCTTAAAACCACTCACATTCAAATGAATAAAAGAGGAGGATGTCCTGTAAGAAGCATAATCCCGGTGCTACGCTATCTCACAACACATTTCTGAAGGAAGCTTTGGCCGCGGTTTGTAACTTTTAAAGGCAGGCTGCCTGTCTCCAAATGCCCGCGTCACTGCTGAGGTGGGGAGTGACGTACAAAGTCCGTGGCTGGAGAGAAGGAGGAAAAAGTTTTCTCTGTGGGAACCGTGAACTGGACACTCGGTCTCTTTCCCGCCTGGCCGTGCTGCCAGGGCCATCAGCTGCGGGAGTGCATTGCGCAGACCAGCTGCTCTGCCTGGCATCTGAACTGGGTGGAAGGTCTGGGCGTAAGAAAACAAGGAGAGCGTTGGGTGATTCCAGCCCCGTGAGGAAACACGCTGCTAGTACAACGGGGCTTTAAGAGGGGTTAAAAATCTAATTGTCAGAAAAGACCTAAACAATATAGGTCCTGCAAAGGCAGAGATTGAAGTAGGTTTTCTTAATCTGCGACCTGTGCTACACCGCTGGGATGTAAGGTCTCCAAAACTGACTCTACAGCTACGAAATGAATACATTGCCCATATGCACGTAGACTCCCGAAAAGCAAGGGAAAAAATGCAAATTGGAGTTATAAGTATTTACAGATTAGGACAACATTTAATTTATTAAAAAAAAAAAACCAAACCCAAAAACCCACCAGGGTGACACTGCACAAGATGATTCTTGGATTGCCCTCAGAGGGGTAGGTGGACCTTCAGTTAAAAAGGGAACCAGAAACACGGGCTCAGGAAAGCCCTTAGAGTCCCTTAAGCTTCCCCCATGACCTCTCTGTCCCCTGTATGTTTTTTCCTCTCGTAAATCTGTTCAGAAAATACCGTTTCCTTTTTGGTATCAGTTTGGTGCTATCACTTCACCATAGCAACAGACAGCAAACAGCAGCTCGAACAACTGGAAGTTGTTGGCTGACTCAGGTAGGCTTTCCTGCGGCAGTGGGCTCGAGTGGCTCTGCTTTTGGAAAAACCATCAGTTGTGTAATTCTAGATTCAATTCCACTAAAAGAGAACCATTAACTAAATGCCACCAATTAAACTATCAAGAAGGCAGGAATATTTTCAGTCGCTGCACTTTGTGTGCAGCTACACTGTAATCACGGTATGACAGCAGCTCCCGTAGACACACCAAGCTGCTTTTAAAGTAACTGCTGTGAGTCCTGGAGACGGACTGGGACCACAAACCCCACTGGAGCAGCTGGGTCCATCGCAGGCAGTTCCATGCGGATGCCTCTGTGCTGGCCCGGGCCAAACATCCAGGGGTGACAGAGCTACCAGAGCCTGGGGGTGAGGTTTTGTGAAAGACCAAAAGTCCAGGTCACTCCCAAGCGATGCCCAGCAGCACAGGTGGATCTGAGCAAAGACACCTGAGCATGAGCCGAAGCAGATGAGGCTCAATCCTGCTGCGAGACCATGGAGGTATTACCCTTGGCAGGGAGATGAAGAATCCAACAGGATGATGAAGCAATGAAGGAGAGGAAGGTGAGTGTTGCAACACACGTTTGGGACTTACGCGAGTATCTTCACATTACTGAAAAACATCGGAGAGCCATAGACCGTGAGAAGGTATCTAACTCGGGTCGCTACCACCACGTGCTTACATCTGTCCTTGATGATGTGGAAGGAACAATTTGTTTGAGGGGAAATCTAATATTAAAGGCTGTAGATTTCTGCTAAGTGCTCCTGAGTTGTTATTCTTGCTTTACGTTTGTTGAACATCTGCTTTGTTAACATATTTAATCCCTATTTTGCATAGGAGTGCAGAAACATTATGAGTGAATAGCATACATATTTACAGTTAAATTGTTTTTAATTTATGTGTGTACATATTCTTTATAGAGACACACATACGTATACATACATAAATTAAGAATCGCTTTACAGTTAATGGAAGGTGAACTTCCTCCCCAGAATTGCAAGTATTTCAATTTTCTTTTAGGTTTGTTAACCCATTTCAGGTTTAAAAGGCATTGTCTGTTGAGATCTATTGGATACCTATCATCAAAGATTCCACTGAAGTCAATTAACTTTTTCTTTTAATTACAACTTCTCATATCCAGATGAAGGTGTTTGATAAAATTCTCCCCAAATGTCTCAGCTTTGTGCTTTTTCCCAACTAAAAGCTGATGCCTTTCAAAGAAAAATGGGTTCGATCACAAAAGACAGGCAAACATACTGAAAAGATTAAAACAAAATAAAAATCAAAAACCTGCCAAACTTCCCTGTATCATCAGAGAAAGCACATTTTCAGGATGTCAGCAGCAGCCCAGCGTATCTGGCATTTAAAAATATCCAAATAGCTTAGACCTTGCACAGACCTTGCTGTTCTGTAATTTATAAACTGGTCTCCAGAAAATCCCACTGAATTCACTCGAATTTCACAGCTGAAATTCAGGACAGAATTCAACTTTGTGTTGCTTATGTATAATTAGCCCACGCTATGTTGGTTGGTGGGAGATGGGTTTTTCCCACCACTGCATAAACTGGTGAGATCAAAATTTAGTAACTAAAAATGTTTTCCAGAATCCCATTTTCCTGGGGGGGAAAAAAGGTGTAATTATATGGAAATTGCAAACTTACTTGGTCTTACTGTGAACATGGTAACTGTGGTCTCGGGGTCATCTTGTGCTCTTTCTGCCCTTCCATCAGCTCGTTTGTTTTCCATGTGGCTGCTTGTACATATACACAATTGTGTCTGGATATCATATGCTAAATATGGTTGTTATGTGCTCAGATTTATTCCTAACATGAAAATAATTTGAAAACAGGTGGAATGAAGGGGAGAAACACAGCCATCATTCAAGGAACTCGCACAGTAGAGTGCTCAAGAGCTTCCTTTCAGATTTGCCTTCCCTGCCAAGAAAAGGCATTGTTGCAGTGACAGCCAAGAGGCGTGTGTTGCAACAGGAAAATCATATGGGATACAAAATTAAAATCTCAATCACAGGTGAAAAATCAAGGCAGTAGAGGAGTGTATATACAGCATACTCTTTCTCTCAGACTCCTAGAAAAAGTTGCAAATGCCTTATCCTTACTGAGGTGGTGGATGCCCCATCCCTGGAAACATTCAAGGCCAGGCTGGACGGGGCTCTGAGCAACCTGATCTGGCTGGAGATGTCCCTGCTCCTTGCAGGGAGGTTGGACTGGATGGCCTTTAAAGGTCCCTTCCAACTCAAACCATTCTGATGAGGTAAGATGGCCAATGCCTAAAGCACAGGAGCTAAGCACCCCCCCAGCACCACACCCTTTCTCAGCACGGCGTAGCCTTGAGCTCTGTGTAGGGCAGGAGAGCAGTGAGTCTCCAGCCGTCGGTTCTCTCCAGTGTCCTGAGCCCTGCCTGGGTCCATAGGTCCTCTCAGGTCTGCAGTTCTACACCGGCTTCACCCACCTGACAAACTCTTTGTCACCGCTCACCAGGAGCCTGGACCGCATCTGCCGCAGGGACAGCAAGTGGAAGAGGTCACCCCTTCCACCAAGGCAGCAGCCAGCAGCACGTTCCAGCCCCAGGCTCACAGACCTCCTCTGCCAGCACAGCCAGACCTATGACAGCTCTCACCAGTCGATCCCACGAAAGGATGAGCGCGACTTGCTGATGGGCCAGGCCAGCGTGGCCACACCAGTGGTATCTCGCCGCATGGCTCGAGCGCCAGCGTTACTCGTACGCCGCATTACAGTTTCCACAGAGGAGCGCAGTGGCTAACACCTACTCTCAGCAGAGGATTGGGATCGTGTCTGATGACAATTTAAGGACAAATTCACCAAGCCTGTGCAGATCCAGATAGAAATCAGGTGGGATTTCACCTGCACAGGCCACTGTATTTCTCAATGGCAGATTTTGCTCCTCAGCTTCCTCTACTCTCACCTACTCAGCATTTCTCCCCTGTTGTAGTAATTCTGGCCGACAACGCTCAGTACTACTTACCCTGTTTGGATAATCACACCCTTACAGTACCTCTCACAGCCTAATGTTTTACAGTGAAATCTGAGAAGGTCTGAATAATCCTAATAGCAGTTCGGCAGCCGCACTCGCACGATTATTATATAAAAGGTAAGTGTGCTCCTACCAGCTCTCCATTTAAATTTATAGTGATTGGTTCCATACAGTAACGCGGTAAATGAAAAAAAGCCCCCAGCCTTCATTCAAGAGGTTTATAGTAAATAAAAAATGCCGAGGGCTGTGTGTTGGCCCCCAGGCTGTCAGCTCGCTGTGCAGGAAGGGGATCCAGGCTCCCGTTCCTAGGCACGCATAAAATGCCGGGTGATATACGGCTCTGCTCCGTGAGGAGCGCGGCTGCAGCGAAAGCCAGAGGAACTCAGGCTGCTGGTCCTAAGGAAACCTTCTCTGCAAATCCAGTCTGGAGAAATCACCCGTGCTCTCCTGCGGCCTATTTGCCCAGTACACTCCAGCATCTTTTCAGGGTCTGGCGATGCACCGTTTCCCAGGTACGAGGCAGAGTGGAGTTGAATCCCTGATTTAATTCGGCACATGGTGCCCTTACTGTATTGAACAAAAGCTGGCAACTCTGTCAGATGTGGTGAGTATTGTCTGAATTATTTTTTCCACAAGGGGCACAGACCTTGAAAAGGTTTTTAAACTATCTCCGGAGACTAAAGGCTGCTCTGTTGTTCTGAATTTAGACTGCAGGGAAGACAGGTCTTAACTCAAGAGATTTTCGTTTCAGTAGGTGCAGGAGTAACTTTAGAAAATACACCTTGGGTCTGATCCTGACTCTTACTGAAGTCAAAGGCCAAGAGCCCGTGCAAGTTAATGGGGAGAAAGGTGTGATTCTGCTACACAAAGCCAAGCGTGTGAGTGATGCTCAGCCCGATCCTGCTGCAAAATTCATCGCTCCTGGGTGAGAACATCAAGGTGGCTGCTCCTCCATGCTCCTCCTGGCTGAAGTCACCCTGGCAGCCTGCAAGCCCCCTTCTGTCCCTCACCACAAGACCCCACATCACAGCCTCAGGGGCAAGAACAGCCAGTGCAAGCCACACTGTCCCCAGTTCATTGCATATGTGGAAGGCTTTGGAAGTATTGATCCGTGAGAACCACCCATGGCTGCTCCCCCCAGACCAGCTCCGAGACAGGTCCTGTGGCACAGTCAGTCAGCACCGGCACCAGAGAGGTCTACATCACCTTTACACTCCAAACATCACCTTTACATTGCCTGCATTGCCTTTATGCTGCTCTGACCTTCCTCCCTTGCCATGAGCCTGCCATCTCTGCTCCTGGTGAGGAAGGAAGGGCAGAACCTTCAGTTTTTCACACCTCCATCAGGCTGTTTCTCCAATAGCACTCAACACCCTTGCCCTGCCACAGTGTCTTGACCAAGGGCACTTCCCAATGGGCTCCACCACCCAGACTGGCCACAGCTGCTGGATGGGATGTCTCAGAAACTGCCCCTACATGGAGCCTGGCCACCAGGACCCACTTGGCAAAGCCCCCAGCCCACGTGGGAGCCCAGGAGCAAGTCAGCAGATGGTGGGATCAGCCAAGGGGAACTTGCTCGTTGTCATCAGGGAAGATGATTCTCTCACCCAAGACATCCTGCACTGTCACAGAGCAGCATGTGGGCCGACAAGGACTGGCTCAGTGACAAGGAGCCAGAGGTGAGTCAAGGAGTCCGTAGTACTGGCTGGGAGAGAGAACCAGCATGTCTGACTCCAGGAAGCTCAGTTTTACACTAGTTTACCAACTGCAGTAGGTTCCAAAGCCCTTGTTTTCCTCCTTAAAAAAAAAATAAACAAACGGAACCTCAACCATACACAGCCCATACCATTCACAGATCCCTGCTGCTCCCCAGTGAGGCCCCTCTCCCCCAGAGCTGTACCCACTGACATGCTGCCCTAACCCCACTGCAGCCTTTCCCCTTGCACGCCCACACAGGAGGTATTGCCTGGCCCCCGGTCCGCTGGGATTTCACAGCAAGAAATAAATGCCAGTGTTTCTACAAAGGAGAAGAGAGTCGCCAGCTGTGCATCATCCAGCAGCAGATCCCAGCTCCTGGCGTAGCCAGCCATGGCTGGTGTCTACCTGACAATCACTTCGTTAACGCGTTTCAAGACTTGCCCTATACTTAGAAAAATTCTCCCCTCCCTACAAGAGGACACAAAGCAGAACCGGCCAGTTTGCATCTCTCAAGGCATACTGGGGGGGTCAGTGGTGAATCTGAGTGCAGGAAGGGGTCTGCAAAACAGCACTTGTAAATCCCTCAGTGGGAAAAGTTATAGTCCCTCCTCCCCCTGCTTCCAGGATCTCTAGCGTCAGGGGCTTTACACTCCAGTGGCACGCTCCCAGTGTGCCTTGCACATCTGCTGAACTAAGGTAAAACCGGACGCTGCAGAGCCGTGATTTATATCACCAGGGTAAGGCGCTGCCGGAGAGGTCCCTCCCTGCGGTGGGAGGAATATGTGCTCCTTCCTTCTCTTCCTCTCCTCACGCATCCTGCCTTTGCGATCGCCGCACAGTTGCAGAGAGGAAGCCTGGTGTGAGACCGTCACCGTTCCTCCTGCTTTTGCAGCATCCCAAAATCCCAAGGTGTGTGGCTACTGTGCTACCCTGCAAAGGCCCAGGCAGAAGAAAGGCCCAGGCATCCCCGCTACAGCCCCTGCCGCACGGCACCCCCGGACCTCGGGGCTCTGGAGCAGCACAGGCAGCTTTACCTTCCCCCAGTGCCAACCGGACGCTTGAAGAGCTGGACAAGAGTGGCCAGCCAGCTAGGCTGCAAGAAGAGTTAACTCGGTGGGAGAAGGCAGAGGAATAAAAGGCCTTCCTTTCCCCGTTTGTCAGGCAACAGGTCACACATGCTTGCAGACAGATCCCGAAGCCTGTCTCTACTCTACACATTTCTTCTCTTCCTCTCCCCGACGCTTTCCTGACACATCTTCTTGTGCACTTTGCTCGGCTTTCGAAGTAACACTCCTCCCTGCTTGTTCTCCTTCCCACTCCTTGTCACTGGAGTCCTGCTGCTGTCATCACACTCCCATCAGACTTCTCCTTTCAACTGTGCGTTTCCACGCTGTCTCGCCCAACTGTCACATACGCTTCTGCTTCAAACATCTGTTCCTCCCCCTCCCAGGGAAGTTACTCCAAAACATGCTGCTTTCTGTCTGAATGGCAGGAAGGAGAGATTTGGTTGTACGTGGAGCTACACAACCACCTGTGCCGCTGTTCTTCTGTGACTTGGTCACATCAATTCCCAGTGCTACAGGCTCAGTCCCTCCTCATTCTGCCGGGATGGAGAGCGAGAAGGCTGCTGCTTGCATCCTACAGCCTGACTGCTCAGGGCTGACAGCAGGGAAGCAAAGGAGAGGGGTATTTTCTGCCCCGACAGAAGGAAGGCCTGCACGGTCATTTTCTGTAGCGGGATAAACAGATGCACCTGCAAGAATGACTCAGCTCAGGGGTGGTATGGGGAGGCCACGCACTTCACGGTGTCAGTGAGGGACTGGCTATTTCCAGGAGCAATGTGACCACGCAGCGCCTAACAGCTCGCGTTGCCCAGCGGTCTCAAAGGGCTCGTGCCACTGCATGGCGAGGCTCAGGCCGGCGCCAAATACAGACGTAGGGGTTACGCCAGGCAGCAGGCCCAGCACGATGTCCCACGCAGCCAGCGGGCACCTCAGGGCTCTGAGGCGAGACGTGTCTCTCTGTAGCTGGCCACAGCAGCCCCACTGCCTGCATGCCCGGCTCTGCTAGCGGCCCTTGGACTGCCCAGCCTCAGCGATGCCATGGGAAGGCAGAGGAGCAATCAAGGGGGAAGAACAACCATCTCTGGCCTTCTCCTCACTCCGTGCCCATGCACTGGCTGGAGGCAAGGTCACCACGCAGGAGCAGCATGCCTCAGCAGCCTTACTTTGTCTCTGTGTTTGGACAGACAGAAACTCAAAATCTGGTTCTACATAAAACCTCAGGGTAGAAAACGACATTCCAGTCCCTGGGTCCTTCTGCCTTTCTCCATAGCATGTGGTGTCACTCAGTAGAGGCAGCGACCGGAGCTGTGAGGGGTCTCTGGCCACACTTCACCCAACAATCCTCTGCTTCTAGGCAGCTGGAGGGCTGCAAGCCCACACTATACATCCACCATTGCACCAGCAACAGCTCCTTCGATGCCTCATCTCAGCCATCCCCACGGGCTGGGTGTCGGTGGCCAGAATGTTCTCATTCACCCTGCACGAGTGCCTGAGGCTGCTCCCTGTCCGTGGCAAACCTCTGAACACACGGTGCTGCTGGTCATGAACAACCGAGGCAACGCAGGTGAAGCGGTCGGTTCCTCCATCAATGCCGCCACTGAGAGCCTCTCCTTTCAGAGGGAAAACTCGTCTTTCGTGGGCTTCAGGTACATCCTCAAACCAGGGGTCAGACCGTAGAGAAGAAGGTTCAAGGGGCTTTTGTTACTGGTGGTGAGTTCTGCCCGTAGCTGCAACCCCAGTGAAGAAACTGAAATGTAGTTTCTACTCTATTCCCTTTTCAGCCTCTTACAAGTTTCTCAAACAGATTCCTACTCAGGGTGAAATGTTCAGTGCTCAGTCTCAGCTCAGAGATGATTTCTTTTATTTCCCCCTGCAGGAACTGTGAGCAAAATACTAAAGGCAGTAGATTTGGAGTTTGGGGAGCATGAGCAATCAGATATTGCCCCCTCGTTCCCTCTGATACCATATGTTCCAATTGGAAATTTTACACTTGCATACTGGTAACTCGTAAACGGTGGAGATGATAGACTTCAAATGTTCTCATTGAGAAGCAGAAAACAAACCCAAATTTAACAAAATAGTTGGTTCAATACTGTCAAGATGAGTTTAAAGAATTCTGATAATGCTTTTCCCTTCCCCGCTCTCCCAGGAGGGACAAGTACACACGTTTTATTTTAATCTATGTGCTATAATTTGAGGATAGCTGACACAAGGTGGTCTTTGTTAAGATGTATCTATTTGCTTTGAAATCCAAAAAAGTTCAGTGCTTACAGGCTGCCAGAAATCACAGACCTATTATTCAAGGAACTTTTGAGCTCCGCTGTCAAAACCATCAGAAGTCTGCAAGCTTAACAGCCCCCATTCAAGGCGTTCCTGTGCTCAATCGCAAACTCTGCAGTGCTTGGAGCTGTATTTCCCTCAATGCCAAACTCTCTTAAAACTAAAGGCAGAGAACCTCAGTGCTCTTGGGATGGCATGTTTGGAAACCTACCCTTCCGGAAGCAATGGTACCCTGATCATCCTCACCCACAATGTCGGCTAGGTCACCTTACTGGTCACGCACTCGGGTTTATTTTACTTCTAAGTCAGCCCTGCAAACCCCACACAAGCTTTGGATAACCTATTCATCCTCTACACATCTATATAAATACGTAAGTTATAGACACAGCCAATGAATTTGAAGCACAGGTGCTTCCTGATCACAAGTGCTCGATCTTTATGAAATTCATGTATGCATGTAGATGGTTACACATGTTATCTTTTCCAGGGGCAGGTTTCCTAAGGGGATATAGGGAGGCAACATCCCTCCGTCCCTTCTCCTGTAACCCCTACGTGGCAGGGATGTCCTTTTGTACTGAACAGCTGCCCAGCCCATCTCGCTTCCCCCTCTCCATCCATGGTCCTGTTTCCAGCTGAGTTGCTACTGACAGCTCGCATGTATTTAACAACTTGGGCAGCAGACTGCTACCAAAACAGACTAGCACGTCAAATAAAACAGCATACAAAATCACCCTGTTTGGGCAAGGAAGTCTCATGATCTGAAACTCACCAAGCACGAGGGCTGGCAGACCCTCGAGGAGGCAGAGGATGGCTCTCTTCCCATCCCGCTGACCAAACCGCCCCAGCAGCCATGTGGAGCACAGCAAGAGATGAAACCTCTTTGGCAAGCAGCTCCCAGCCTCTTCTCTGCCCCCACGGCATCTGGCACGAGCCAGTTTCACATCCAGAGCTCCTGGGCGCTTTGATCTCTCAGATAGTTATGTACCTTAATGATTCATGATTGTTACTCCAGTCCCACCTGGAAGCCAGGGAGCCTCCACACTGGCCTGCTAACGCTACAGGGCAGCTGTGGGCTCCCTTCCCCAACCTCCTGCGAGCTACTTGGTTACATCAGTCTCAAGCGTGGTGATTCTGTTAAGTCCTATGGAATTAATTTTGATTTATGTCAGTGGGAGGGAGAGAATAATCAAATCCTGTGTCCTCACCTTCTGAGCTACTGGTACTGCTCTGATCTTCTTCATATTTTGAAGTACTGCTCTGATCTTCTTCATATTTTGAAGTACTGCTTTATTCTGGTCAGGTTGGTAGAATTACTTTGCTTCTGCATCCTTAAGCTCCGGTCATTCTTTGCTGTAATTCCTTGCAGCAGCTTCTGGAAAGGTGTTTTTCTCCCTGCACTCCCCACCATAAATGAGTTTGTCACTTGAAATATACTGCCAATGTGTTACATGTCCCACAGTGTTTGCAGTTGTATCAGAAGTGTTTGTTTATAGCACCATAATTCAGCAATATCTTGATTACAGGAGACATGGTGTTGTAACTCACTGTGGCTAGAGAGAATATTATTTTTCTTTTCCTTTAATATAAAATGTTGATTTTCAGTCAATACACTGAAAGAAAAAAAAAAAAGTGCAGTTGTTGCCCTAGTAACCAGCTGCCTTGTAAATGGTAAGATGTTAGGAGCACAAGGTGTTAATTGTTCCAAGTGCTGCTTGTGGTCAGGGATAAAAGCTAGAATGGGAGAGATCATGGGAAACATCTGGGAAGATAAAGTCAGCTGGTCTCTGCTTGGAGAAAGCCTAGAGAACAGCAAGTAGGAGAGACAAGTTGAGGAGAAGTAACACTGCCTCTAGAGGAGCAAAATGAACTGAATTGTGGCTGCGTCTGACAGCGTCCCTGAGCGAAGCCTCCGAGAGCACAGCGCACTGCTGGGAGCCTGATGGGTTTATCAGATGCGCTCAGAATTCAGCACCTCCACCACCAAATGTAGCAGCTTTTCCCACAACTGCTCATTCCCTCCTCCTGACCAGACCTGTCTCCATTTCCCCTTCTGCTCTGTGTCCCGGGGACGTGAATCACGGAGGCCTGTCCTGCAGAAGGTGCCACCACCTCTCTGCAGAGCATTTCCTCCACTGGAGCAGGCTGGGATGGAGCACCCTCCCTGTCACGCACCCACCTTGTTGTGGGTGCAACACAACTTCATGGCTCCACTGAGCATCTCTTGCTTTCGGGCTCCTTGCACAGCACAGCACAGCAGCATCTCCCTGGCCGCTCCTGCTGCACGCTCGTCCCGGCTGCGCTGTCTGCTGAGAAGTGGGAGCAGTTGTTTGCCCGGAGGGCAGACTGAACTCCACAAAGCATCTGTGTTTCTGCCCCAGCCTCCTACAAGACAGAGCCCCACAACTCCAGTGGGCTGCACGCCGGGGCTGGGAAAGCAGCACCAGAAGGGCTCCTTCTGCAAGAAGCATCTAAGGAAGAAAGACTGCATGAGGGCTTCTGTGCCATGTCTCTTCTCTCTCTAAGATGAAAGCAAGCTGGTGAGACAGCAGCCTCGTGCTCTGCAGCATCTGCCACCTCTCCCTTCCCTCCCAGCCCCTGCAAACTGGAGGGCAAACATCAATCCTGCTAGACTTGGAGCGAAGTTTTCTACTTTAGCACTTTTTAGCCATTTACCTGCTCTGGATGTTCACTGGACCTGCCAGTATCAGCATTCCCTTAGGAAATAAAGGCAGGGAGCACAGAAAAAGCAGCATATTTATAAGCTAAGCCCCTCCCAGAGGCAGGGTCATGCTAATCAGGGAGCCTCTGTCCCAGCGTGGTACATGGATTACGTATACACCACGGTAACATATGGAGAGAAGGGCTCGGGTCCAGCATGCCACTGTCCTCCCGGAGGGTTTCACGCCACACGTTGGCCATGGGCGCTCAAGAACAGAGGGGCAAGGCTAAGCTCCTGCTTCGACCTGAAGAGGAAAAGGATGGGACACCAGGATTGGTGCCCCTTGGGCTCCAGTTTCCAGGGATATAGAATCATAGAATCATAGAATGGCTAGAGTTGGAAGGGACCTTCAAAGGTCATCTAGTCCAACCCCCCTGCAAGAAGCAGGGACCTCCCTGACTAGATCAGGTTGCTCAGAGCCCCATCCAGCCTGGCCTTGAACGTTTCCAGGGATGGGGCATCCTCCACCTCTCTGGGCAACCTGTTCCAGTG
>WHYT01014152.1:29418-45422 GCA_009806455.1 Tetrax tetrax
TCTAAGATGAAAGCAAGCTGGTGAGACAGCAGCCTCGTGCTCTGCAGCATCTGCCACCTCTCCCTTCCCTCCCAGCCCCTGCAAACTGGAGGGCAAACATCAATCCTGCTAGACTTGGAGCAAAGTTTTCTGCTTTAGCCCTTTTTAGCCATTTACCTGCTCTGGATGTTCACTGGACCTGCCAGTATCAGCATTCCCTTAGGAAATAAAGGCAGGGAGCACAGAAAAAGCAGCATATTTATAAGCTAAGCCCCTCCTAGAGGCAGGGTCATGCTAATCAGGGAGCCTCTGTCCCAGCGTGGTACATGGATTACGTATACACCACGGTAACATATGGAGAGAAGGGCTTGGGTCCAGCGTGCCACTGCCCTCCCGGAGGGTTTCACGCCACACGTTGGCCATGGGCGCTCAAGAACAGAGGGGCAAGGCTAAGCTCCTGCTTCGACCTGAAGAGGAAAAGGATGGGACACCAGGATTGGTGCCCCCTTGGGCTCCAGTTTCCAGGGATATATTCCTGATCTCTCATTAACTTCTATGGGAAGTTTCTCCCCACGTTGTTTTTATTTACTAACTCTCGGTGTTTGTACTTCGTAATAAATCCATATATCGCACTGAGCCACACCACAAAGCCCTGTATGCAACCTAATGATGCATCACACTGGTGATGAAGACTACATCTGGCTACACAACCTTCATATAAAATTAGAGGTTTATTTTATTTTTCTGGCTCCACCTGGTACAGTTGGCTGTGACAATGCAGCTGACTCTGTCTCGGCACAGCCTAATGTAGACCTCTGCCACTGACCGGGGCTGGGACTTCTGCCATGCATCCTTTACACTAAGAAAACACAGTTTGAGCAAATAAAGCAGAGAAACCATGAATTTTTCCAAGTGGAGAGTGCCTGGGCAGCACTTCACATAGCAGAGCTGCATTTAAACTGAGGTCTGTGGGTAAGACTGAAAAATAAAGATGAATGAGTTTGGTTGGGTAATTAGACAATAAAATTGAAGGCTCTGGAGTTTAGCCCAGGAATATAATCCAGTGTATGTGCCTGGCTAGCCTGCTCCCTCTCCTACTGCTAGCAGCACCATCTTAACCTAGCAGAGAGATCTGCCCTTGCCGTGGAGTCCAAAGACAGGAACGTGTTTGGGAGCACTACCACGGGAGCAGTCCTGCCCTCTGTCAGTCTCCCAGCAGCTGGTTTTGTTCCCCACATGTGAGGCAGGGCTGCAGGACTCGAGGTGGGCACCTCCTAACTCTGCACAGCAGAACAAAGCCCACCCCAGGGAGGATTTGCCACAGGCTCTGTTTGGTAGGAGCACTGGGCAGGTGTTTAGGGACCAGCACCCTGGCTGATGGCTTGGGGGCTTCACACAGCTCATTTGGGCAGGGTGCAAGTCACCCCATGGGTGGGTGCGAGGGAAACCTCTGCTCGGGGCCCACCAGTTAGAGCTGGCTCCAGCTCAGAGATGTGTTTGGACAGGGATGGAGCCAACTCTCAGACATCCCTGGTCGTGCCAGTAAATACCAGCGTGGCTGTACAGAGGGTGGTGTCTAAGGGTGGAAAGGGCAGCACAGCCAATCTGAAAGGAAAACGGAGGTTGGTTTTGCTTTCTGGAGCGATTGCTTTCCTACATTCAGCTTTCAAATTGCTGCAGAACTGAAAAGCAAGGCAAAGGCAAGTTCTCTTTGACTTGGGAAATCCTTCAAAAGTAAAGCAAACCCATTTCGAAAGGCAGACTTTGTCAGCTGCCCTATTTTTAGGATTGACTCCTACAGGTCCTTCCTTCAATGATAGCAGCTTTGCCTGAGCAATGACTAGGGACTGCAGGATTTAGGCTTTTAATAAAGCAATTGTGTAATTAAAAATAAATGGGTCTCTAGTGTCACTATTTAAAAGAAAAGAAAACTTAGATCAAATAAGGCATTTCTTTCTTTTTGGTTTAGTCTGCTTGGATCATGCAGAGCTTTAATGACGCAGTCACAAATGTTGTATTTAAAAGGCCTCTTAGTTGCTGAGAGGAGCCCCAGGAGAGGGCTATTAACTGGCCAAATTAGGCTATTTATTTTTGTGAGTTTTGCAAGTTTGAAAAAGAGAGGCACATTTTCACTTAGGAGAGAGATATTTCAAATAGGTCACAGGAAACTCTGGCAGGCGGGAGCAAAGCAGAGCGTCAGTAGGAAAACATTAACCAGAGACATTTTGCAAGTGCAAGTCGACATTCGAGTTCCTAATGGCTTCTGAAGTCCATTCAAAAATCTTGCAGGGGATGTAAAATAGGGGCAAGGCACCGCAGCTGTGCGGGAGCCCCGGCCTAATCCTGAAAACCTGTAAAACGACAGAGCTGCGCCTGCGGGTGCTGCTGCAGGAGAACCCGGTGCTGTCAGCACAGCCGACGAGCTCGGCAGCAGGCGTTTGAAGGGGATCCACTCTGCCTCTTGGTTAGGAGACGGCTGATGCTTGCCCAGGTGGCCGGTCAGTCCTGAAATTTCACCGCATCTTTCCCTCCTCCGGCTTTGATTTTGATTCTTCAGGCAATCAATGAACTTCATTTTCCTCTCACATACTAATCACAGCCCGGAGCAAATCAGGAACCACTTTAGTAACTCTCGCAAAACAAGCTGCGTGCTTGCCTTCAGAATCAGGCCCGATACTTTTTACATGTGTGAGGCTGGTTGGAAAAGGTCCCTCCACACCACCTCAATGGGCACGGTACGCGCTCACCAACAGCACAGCATTTCCTCCTTTTCACATTTGCAAACAGAATCAATGAATGCCCGCTCAGGAATGAGTCATGTGAAGTTACTTTGAAGGATGGGCCCATCTCCTGTTGACTTCAGGGGCTGGGGTCCCTCGAGCTGCCACCACACAAGTGACAAGAGCACCACTGCATCTACATGTGAGGGAAAGGCTTTGCAGGTGTGATGGAAAGGCTTTGCAGGATCAGGATCGAGATGAGAAAATAAATGATATATTAAGACAATAAAAAGCGGCACTCCTAGAAAGTGATGTCTAATGGGTTCCTCTTGACAGATTGTAAATTCACCAGTCACACAAGTCATAAACCAAAACCAAATTTAAAGAAAAAGTAACCGCACACCTATTAGAGCAATCTTTCTCTTCCTCAAGTTTTTGTCTACATAAAGTGGTTAACTGAGGACTCAGAGGACTGGTATGTCTGAGGCTGTGACTGTTTGTCACATCAGGGCTTTGGTCAGTGAATAACAACTCTACCAAAACACCTTTCCGTGACTGTGGCGGGCCAGGCTGTCGGTACCACTCCTCCTCCTCCTCCTCATGGTAACCATGTGGAGTTGCAGGCACTTTGTGCTCAGTGTTTCCACGGGACTTCAGGTTTTTACAGCGCAGATGAACCAGCATTTTATTGGATCGGAATGAGGGAGCTGGCACCAGAGCAAAGGGAGCAGAAAGGGAAATATGGAGCACACAACTTCACTGAAAATCTTGCCAGTCAATACATAAAACATCAAATGGACCTGACCCCTAGCTTTATTCCTCCTGTAATTGTTGTACTCCTACTAACATAAAACAACTCATCTGACCCCGCACAAAACCCAAGCAAAACCAGGAGGGATTTCTGGCACGGTGAGGCCAAGGGCTGGATGGTGAACACCACTGTATGCTCAGCAAGAGAAAACGAGGGGTAGAGAGAGTACTCCAGCCGTGCCACAGAGGAAACCCCAGCTCCGACCTGCGTCACCGGCAGCATATGACACGGGAGGCGTTAAAGCACACACTGTTTTGCAGAGGTGAGGAGGGAATTTATAGGGACAGGGAAAGGACAAACACGTCGCTTGTCCATTTGGCACGAAAGGAGCTATAAATACTGTGATAATTGTCTCCAGGAACCCGGACAACCTCTGCCCTGACTCGCAACCACACACTGTCCCTTTGGACTTTACTGAAGCTATTCATGTTGCAAGCCACCAGCTCAGCTGGCTCGATTGTCTGTTTTTCCCATTAAAAGCACCCTCGCAAAAGCAGTCCTTTCCAAGGAGACACAGAGGCTGGTTCTCTGTCTCAGAAAAACCTGCTGAAGCTCCAGTTTCACTCACCGCCCAGTTGTACAGTGCTGTTCTCCAGCTGGACCTTGTGTCTGCTCCAGTGCGGTAATGCCTCCAGATCTACTCTGCGTATTAGCTTAGCCAGGCAATATTGATTTAGCAGATAAAACTTCGATGCTGCTCCTGCAGAAATAGTTTGCAATATATTAGCAAGGCCATAATATTAGTCAAAAGTAATTCTCATGTGCCCTCAAATGTTTGGTGTAAAAGAAGCAGCAGATGCCAAGGATCACAAAGCAAATTGAGTCCTTATGAGAAGTTAGCCATTAAATAAAGAAAACAGATGAGGATGATCTGGGGGTACCGTAAACCACTCTTTCCTCCAGGACCTTGCAGCACAGCATGCTGTGTATAAAATGTGAAAAATTACTGCTTAAAACAACTAAATATGGATCCAAGTCTGTCAAGACATAAAAAAATAGTTCATCCTTTCCCTATGGATGGGCACAAAGCAAACCATGCCATAGTGCAGTCCTGGGACAAATAAATGTTTCTTGATCGGCGCGCCTGCATGAACGCCCCACCGCCTGCCTGGCCGAGACGGGGCTTTCAGGAAGATCTGTGGGGATTTGGGTCACTCTTGTTTCCCTAAACCACCAGCTCCCCACCAAGGTGACCGTGCCCCTCGTCCCGCTCTCCTCTCCCACGCACAGCCAGGAGCAGCAGCCCCTGGCCGACACCAGTCACAAAATGGCACCTCCTGTCCCCGCCGCCATGTTGGGGCGAGAGGAAAGGCCGCGCCAGCGGCCTGGTTGCCTTCCCCAGCAAAGGGCAAAGCCGCTTCTCATGGCAGTGGGGGACTGGCAATACCCACCACAAAAACCTCTCCTTGGCCTGTTTTCTTTTTGTCTCTGTTTCCCCATTCAGGAAAAAGCTTCTGTCACAACAGCTGCTGATTCATTTTCTGACTTGGTGCCGAGCGTGCCAGACATAACATTCGTTTGCTGCCAAAGTGGTAAAAACAATGACTTACCAGCTCATTTTTCTTCAGTTGATTATGTTGGGGGGGGGGGCACGGGGAGAAAGGAGTTTTAATTAAAATTAGATAAGGAGGAGAATAAATCCACTGAGATGCTCTGCAAGGCAGGAGACTGGAGAGCATCTGAGGCAGTGCGGGAATATCCATCACCAAACAAAGAAAAACAAAGGCATCCACGGTCAATGGCGAGGGACTCTGTGGTCACTTGCTGCCCTTCACCAAATTCTCCTTCTCTCTACGCTTTCCACCATTCAGGTGCCAACAGCTTCCCAGACCAGTAACTCTCACATCCCACACAATGCCTTCCAGACTGAGGAGAGAAGCCGCCCGAAGATGGCTCCGATGAGGGCAGACAAGTATACTGGTCTTTAATCCTTCCCATCTTTATTTCCTGACTTCTTTCTGGGATGAAGGAGTCTCACCATCAACATCTATTTGCTTCTTAAAACACTGACTAATGGTTTGCCCAGTAGACAGAATCTGCCCAGTAGACAGAACATCCAACCCATGCTCTGTAGGTGCTGAGGAGAGCGGTGATTAGGCTGAGATTTTGGCTTGCCTGCTAGACATTAGAGACAAAAGAGCCAAGTCTGGACCTGATGAGTGAAGTCTGACCTGTTAGTCTCTCCAATATTTTTTTCAGTATTTGACAGGGTGCTTTGCACACATAGGAATTAAGCTGATCCCTATTTCCTGACCTCAGTTATATGCCACAGGTCGTTTTTGGAAATAGCTCACCAGGTCACTAACTCTCATGGCAAACATTCAAGTGAAGCTTAGATGCCAAGAAAACAATGGCACATGTAGCCTGACCACGGTATTGTCCTACTGATGCTTAGCAACAAATTCATTTCCTAACAGGCTGTCCCATCTGCAACCAGCACAGACAAAACAGCACCCTGGCCCAGATCTGCTGGCCAAAATGGACAGACAACCATATTAACTCACATATTTAAGTTCTCTAATCTTTCTGTTACAAGTTAGAGTAGAACACAGCACAGTGAAGTGCTGATCCCTCACCTGAAGGCTTTGGCTTTACTGTCTTCAAATAGCAGGTGAACCAAGCTGCTGCCCTCCTCCAGGTGATTCATATGTCCATGGGGTTTGTTTCAGTTCTTAGTTGGAAAGGAATGTGAGTCAATCAGTGCAAGAAAATGCAGAAGAATCATGGTAACCAGTGCCAGGGTGAGGACCAGCTATGGAAGAACCATTCAAAGCCATCATCCCAACATTACCACTATCGAGTCTGATGATAAAGAAGAGGCTAAGTCATTCAGAGCACCAGAGGCTACCAGAGAGATTTTTAAGACAGCTGAAGCCCAGCATTCCACAGTTGCCTGGCTAACTGTGTGGTGAGATAATATGATTCAAACCAAAGACTCATCAAGGACTACTTATCTAATGCCCAGTAAACAGTCCAAACATATGAGGAGGAAAAGCCTTACCTTTGTACTTAGGAAGCTCTTGCATTCTGTGCTTTAAATGGTTGTTTGCTCTCTTTACTTGAGGGGAACACGAAAAATGGCTATTTGGGAATGCAAAACCCAAGATCAAGTCATTCTTGTTCACCACAGAAAATGAAATAGACACTAGAGAACCTCTTAAGAAGGAATGAAGGATTTTCAAGAATACCAAATGAGGCACCTAGTTACCACCAACAAACCACCAAAAAAGCTGTCCACTTTCTTGGAATAATTTAACTTTCTTGAAATTCACCTCATTATGCAACTTCTATTCAGAACCTGAAGGGAATATTTTCACCACCATCCTCGCACAGAATGGGGAAGAAAGGATTTAAGAGATCTCTTACATTCTCCAGTCTTCTCTTTGCTACACACTTAAACTACTTCTTGCTTGACTTAGTCTACCTGCATAATTTCACGAGGGCTTGTACACACTATCCTTTGGATAACATTGCTAAATTACTTCACTGTAACAAAATATAAGTATTTAAGAAAATCTCCGACTTAACCAACCACATTATGAGAACAACCACCAAGAAAGATTTCTCCCTCCCATTACCTTTTGCTGATTCAGATCCTACAGAATACAGTGCTGCGCTGCAGAGCAACGCTCATGCTGTGGATCAACACATCCGACCATCCAGAGACACCCTCCTCTTCTCGGCTTCAGCTGGACCTGTGGTTTCTCAGCAGCTTTGCAAATTAAGCCTGGAAACTAAGACATTAAACTGTATTGCTGCACAAGCACCTTCGTTTCCAAGCTTTTATCTGCAGGAATGATATTGCCATTCTATACAGTAGACCTGTTTTTTGTAATACTATGGTTCATCAGAAGTTTTTATGTTAATACCGAATCAGAAATAATACACATGTGATTCATAATGATTCATAATAATCCAACTGAATGGCTGCACTGAATGTATTGTAAGAAATTCTGGTTAGGAAAGAAACTCATTAAAGAAATAGTGACTACTATTATCCCACTGCATATATTGTTCTACTGGAAAGTTTCCTTGAGTAGTTTCTTTAATTAGCAATTTGATATTTTGAAATAGTGTGATCTCCACCACACACAATTTGTAGAACAGACTTGGCTAGCAATACAGAGGAAAACAAGCAATCTTTTCAGAGTTTGCATCTCTAGGGCACATCTTGTCATTTTCTAGCTGTTCGGCTGCTGTGTATACGTGTGTAACACGGTGACACTGTTCTTGGGGGATTTTGATTCTTAAAAGTTACATAGATGAAGAGCTTTTTTATTGGAACAGAATATGTTGTCGTCTTTTTTTTTTTTTTTTGAGAAAATTCACATTAAAATATTTGCATAACTTTGGGCTATACAAATAGAAGGTGTTGACCCCAGCTGTGTTCCAGTGAATGAATCATTTATGTAGGAGCTCATTGCACAGAACGTATGGTATTTTATCTTTGCTGGTTTTCTGCCAAATACAGCCTGTAACAATTTTTCCCCTTTGCCACATTTGCCGCTTGATATTCTTTAACATATACCAGCTCCAAGTGTGTGAAAGCAAAAGAGATTCTGGGCTCGCTCTGGCTGAGAGCTCTTTGTACGGATAGTCCTGTGCTGGCACCGAGGTCACCTTACTTTTGGAGAACGCCCATTCCAGACCTGGGACCTCCTTGCTCTGAATTAATTTGGTGTAAGCTTCACTTAAATCTGCAGGGAACTGCAAAAACCCAGGAGCAAGAACGGAAATGGGGATCCTCTTTGTATAAAAATAGGAGCTGCCCTGAAGCAGAGGGACAAACTTCCACTACCTCCAACACCCTCAGCTCTGCACCTGCGGGGAAAGCCTGGAGTAAGGGAGGATGTTTCTGAAAAGTTCTACTTCATCACAACTATCCTCCAGGTATCACTGAAGTGGTATTTTGGCAAGACACATTACTGCCCGCAAGCGCAGGGAACAAGATTAGTTCATTCCGTGACTGAGGCACTGCATGGCCAAAGCCACTATTACACCAGGTTTGATTTGAAAGGGTAAGGTAGAGGTCGAACTCGCTCAACACTGATCTCCCAGGGGAGAAGAGTTAAGATGAAGTGATGAGATTTGCATGCTTGCACATGAGTAGATAAGGTCTGAATGAGCAGCCTCATCCATAGGCTGCTTCCCTAAGCATTTTCTACAGCTTACACTGGAAACTCTCATACCTCCCTATACTGAATCACATAATTATGGTTTCCACAAGAAATTGAGAGCAGGATCTCCTCCCACAAAATTTCCTCTCACCTGCACTCCTTTCATCACAGAGGACGACTGTTTGTCAGCGCTACCTCTACTGCTGAGAGAGTTCACATGCAGCTCCATTTAGCAGGCGACAGAGGCGAGAATATTCCCCCATGTGCAAGCTTCTAAAATATTTGCCCATGATTGTATCTGGCATGAACATCTCCATGAGGAACTATTCGTTCAGGACACAATTCCAGTCTTGGTGCATTCTCACTGTTAAGCAAGGAAGTGTTTTTACAACCAACAACCTCCTTCATTGGGAGGTTACCTTCCAGTTTCCCAGGAAAGCGTTGCTCTGATGGAGATATTGCAGACGAGATACAGCCCCATTAATCTCTGCTGTCCCAGATTCCTTATGCCTGAGCTGTTCTCTGTCATAGGATGCTCCCTCTTCATTACACTCTTCCTCCCACATGCAACAGGAACATCATAGCCCAGCTAAACCTGACCCTGGGTCAACGCTGAACACAGACAAGACTCTGCTCTGAAAGTCATCATTAATTTGTCTTTCAGAAGTAGATTATTTCTGATGTGAAACCCTTGGTCCCATCCCCTCAAATCAGCAACCTGGGGTTTACATACAGCTCTGCAAGAAGGCTCATCCTGAGAGAGTCACCCAACAACTTGCATTGACACATGTGCCAATGTTATAGGCAGAGCTGAAAGCACCACTGTAATTACAGTTGACGATTGTACAATTCTGGTTTTGGTCGCTCATAACTTCATCTATAATTAATTGTTTGGGCTGAAAATTTCTCCAGCTGGGTTTGGCATCAGGCTAAACATATTCATTTCAACTGAAATGTCTCAAGTCTTTCCCAAGAATATGTTTAAGAAAAAAAGACTCTCCTTTGCCCCTGTTAAAAGGATATTTCTGTCATTTACTGAAACGGTCTCACACCTCCATGCTTCTAAAAGCAGTACCTTGAAACTCTGGCAGGCTCGACTGCTGTGAAATACATGTCTTTTCTTATTCTCAGGGGGAAAAAGGATCAGAATTTGGCTGTTTTCAGCCTCAGAATTTATACACACACACACACACACACACGCGTATATATTTGCTGGTTACACATGTGCAGCAGAGATCCAGCAGCTACGCTGAGTATCCTCAGTGCCAAGCAAGCTCGGTGCCCCGCTGCACCGGACACTCTTGGTGCAGCAACACAAGCAGCATCCGACCGCGAGCAAGGATGCTCCTGTGGCTGCAGGGCTTGGTAGGGCTTTCACTGCAAACGTGCCCTTCAGTTGCAGGGCCTCTGTGGTACCAGGCTGGAAGAAAGCTGGGAGACAGTTCAAGCTGAGCAAAGATAGGTGGAGAAAACAAGTTTGTGATCATTAAAACAGCACAGCACAACTCAATGGGCCAGAACACAATCTGTGTGAACAACCTTAACTTAATGTTTTCTTCTTCTGGAATATCTGAATGTGAAACCTCATCACAGACTAAAGATGTTGTACCCACTTTCTGAAGATGTACACACCCAGTGAGTTCTGCTCATGCAAAAAACAGGCAGAAAGCACATCTCACTACAGAGAACAAACCCCAGAAACACAAGAAGAGAAGTCTTGAAAAATCTGAATGAAAAAATGCACACTGCTTCGTTAAAATCTACACCAATCCGATTTGTTACAGAGATGTCTTTAAGGAAAAAGAAAACTCAGTGCTCAACTGCCTAGGAGCTAACTGGAAAAGCAAAATGGGCCCACTCGAACACAGAAATTAAAACACTTAGAGACGGTTCTTACTACTCTGCGAACATGAGTCAGTACAAGTGAAAATGATGCACAGATGGGCCAGCACAGAAGCAACAGAAGTGCCGTGATATTTACAAGGGGGAAAAAAAAAAAAAAATTCTTCCCTTACAAGTGTAAATATACCAGAGAAATCATCCGCTCGCAGCACAAACCAGGGCTTTGATGTAGCAAACACTCCCACCAGGGACAGCGCTGGCTCCGCCGGGAGGAGCGGGGATGGTAGACGTCGCATCTGGAAGACAGTAGGCTCACAGCACTGAGCTTTCCCAAGGAGTCACAACGTGCCGGAACACGCCAGATGACACGGACCATTTTGTAGCCTTTGTGCGACCAGCGGCAAGGGGCCAAGCACTGTCCCAGGTTGTGGAGAGACGCTAAGAAGGGAAGAACCGTGGTGAGCGCCGGCTCTAACACCTGGCAACAGCAGCGTGAGAGCCCCACCAGCCTGGGCTCCAGATGCACGCAGCCTGCATGCCTCGGCTCAAGGCAGACCCCAGCCGCTCGTGCCACCAGCGATGCAACAGCTTAAAGACACGTGAGTCAAAGCTGGTGCTGTTCTGCTAGGAACAGAGCCAGGCAGGCAATGTTTTGGGGTTCCCCAGCCTCTCCTGAAGCAGCGATAATATATGGGGTCTCTTTTCCAGCCTCTCCCAGGCTGCCCCATCAGTGCAAGCTGCTCAGTTCACAGCATGGCCACGGGGCTGAGCTCTCTGGGCAAATCAGATTTTTCCCCACGCGTCTTCCCCTAACCTGTAAAATGGCAGTAACAATATTTACACTTCTGCAGTTGGCTCAGGATGGGGGGCTGAAAACTTAATTAGCATCAGCGCCACGCACCGAGGAACAGCTCACAGCCTGGCCACGGCAGGAACAGCAACGGAGTCCAAGGAGCAGGGTGAGCTCCAGAGCAGAGGAGCAGGAGATACAGGAGACAGCACAAACCTCACCCCTGCGGTAAGTAGGTCTGACAGCTTTGAATGCGAGAGAAACGGCTTCCCCATCACTTATGAACTTGCTTGCAGTGAATTATTACAGAATTTCATAACAGGTTTCCAAGCAGGTCAACCAAACTCGTTCCTGTTCAGCTGCTCTGACCGCTGACTCTGCAGTGGCTCACACACTTGTGTTCTATAAGAAAACCATTTTTTAACAATAAAACCAACTTTCAGAACCTCTCACCTCCCCCGGGTCCCTCTAACAACTTTTGTGGGTTCACACTACATTGTCTCACTCTCAAATACTTTTTTTCCCCCCTCAGTGTTCTGTGAAAGACCAGAGCACAGCAGGAGAAATTAATTAACTGAGCAGACCAATTCTGCCATCAAATGAACAAAATGAAAGAGTAACAGAGACTTACAGTTATAGTCACCCCTAAGTGTTTCACATGACAACAGCAGGGAAAACACAGTCCAGACTTTTGTTTTAATGTTGATAATATTCCAAAATCTGCAGCGCTTACTAATTTCTCAGTGGACATAAAACCTCTGACATGGGTGGGAATTCTGTCTGAGGGTGGAGGTTGGTCGTTAGGTTACGGTCTAGCAAGAAGAGTCTGTTTTGATGGTGAGATGTTTAGCACAAAGACAGTTCCTCTCTCTGCCTGCCCAGAGCACCTGGACTGACCAGCAGAGGACAAACCTTTGGTCGAACGGCGTTAGAGCAGAAGACATCCATGCACACACACACGCTTTCTGCCAACACCCGTGCTCGTGGAGAGTCCATTCCGTCTTCGCCACGGGCAGGCTTTGTACTTTGCACTCACCTCCCGGCAGCTGGAGGTCTGCTCGATGTCCCAGCCCGCTCTGCCGGGTAGCGTTTGCTCTTTGCATCTGAACGGGCTCGTTATTGCCACATGCATCCCGCTCGAAGGCAGGCTGGGACCGGACGTAACGGGGCTGTTAAATTCCCCCAAAATCAGGAAGATGTTAAAGAATATAAGAGGTGAGGGGGGAGGGAAGAGGGGAAGGAAAGTATTACAATCACAGCAACAGTAAGAGGGAGAGGAAAAGAGTTAAAATTAAGACAGGAAGAAAAAAAGATATGAAAGCCGTATGAGCATAAAGTGGAAACACTTCAGGCATATGTCAAAATAGCGTCAGATCTTTCTCTGTTCATTAAGTCAGCAGTTAAACACCCACCAGCTCCGCTTTTTGCTAGCCCTGGAGTTTTGCTACACCTGGAGATCCACTCTGTGGCATCACCGGTAGAAACACCTGGGTTTGTAGGCAAACAACCTCATTCAAGAGCACCTTGAGTGCACCCTTCCACCCTGACTCCTGTTACCACGAGGTCCACCAGTAGAGGTCAGGTCACCTACTCCAGACGGTGGAGACCAGCCCAAGAGACGGGATCAAGGCACAACAAAAACCATGGAAAAGGGGCCTGAATTTTATAGATTTTTCCTATTTTTCAGTCACACATCATAGCACTTAATATATGTCCCCAGGGTTTGATAAAAAAAGAAAACTACCCCCATAATAATAAGTTAAAAACATCAAATTGATGTTTCTACCCAGCTAATGTGGCAGAAGAGATGACCAGCTTGTAGCAAGCCTGAAGAGTTCCAACAAGGGAACAACTGTGCGCTGCTCTGAGAAGAGTTTGTCCATCTCTGGCATTCTGGGTTTTTAACTCTCTCTCATATTTACGGGAGAGTCACAGAGAAAGCACCAGACACATGAGCACTTTTCAATAGGGTTTTGAACCTGTTACAAAATTCGGTATAAAATCACTGCTCAACTACAAAATTTTATGGCATATAAAAAAAAAAAAAACCCCACAAAAAAAAAACCCTGACCAAAAAACACCACATAAAAACTTAAGAACAATCCCAAACTCTTCGGATTTTATAAGCTTTAGTTTCCTTTTTTGTACCTAACTTCTGTTACACTTGATGGAACTTTTCCATTACAGGTAGAATGATGAGTAAACAAGCAAACCCTTATTCACAGAAGAGGGCTAACATTGTACAAGACAGAATGCATATCAGATTGAGCCCAGGGTAATTTCCTAGGACTGTATTTAGATGAAAGAGTCTGGGTTTTTTAGTGGTTTTGGCCTCAATATCCTTCCCAAGGGACATGTACAATTTAGCTCTGCTAAAAGTCTCCTGTAGGTTCGGGAGCCAAGAAGACAGAGTCATCCCTCTCCTCCAAGGGCCAGCATCCAGAATTTGGCAACAAAACCACTTTCCTCCCAAGGCTGGAGTCACACAGTGCCCACCCCACCATTATACCAACCCAGCCACATAGATCATGCCTGTCCAGTGCGAAGGGAAAAAAAAAAACAAACAAAAAACAAAAGTAAGCAGACACCTTCACTGCCTGACACTACCTGTTCTGCACTCAAATTTCCACACTTCTCGGCATGAATAAGGCTGCTTTATACACCATTTTATTACTGCAGGTAATACTGCACACACTCTGCAACAGGAATAAAGACTTTGGTGAAAGCAAGTTTGTTTGTTTGAGGGCTTGGGGTTTTTTTCCCTTAAAAAAAAAAAAAATTCTCCTGGTTCGTAACTATGAACATTCCTCGCCAGTTCTCAGTCAGCCAAAATACACATGAGGTCTTTCTGAAAAACTAAGTTCTGTGCAATGAAGTTATTAACTGCTGGGAAAGGCAAGAAAGCTCTTTTACAGCTGTTCATTGATCCACTGAACATCACCTTACACTCTGTAGCCCCTTTTGGATTCTGCAGACTTCTGGAGTAGGCTGAGAAAAAAATAAAAAACTTGGCCAGAGCAGTTACGCTGCTTCTTGAGACATGTTTTCTTTGGGTTCAGGCCTCAGATTCTCAGCCAGCAATTTCTGTCCCTGGTGGAAAATTAAAAAGAAAAAGAAAACACCAGGTTTTTCTGCTTTTCAGGAATGTAGAGAACAAACATGAGTTTCTAATGCATCTGTGAAAGATGTGAATTGACCCCAATGCCCCGGTGTCCATTCCATTTGAGAATACAGTTATTCTGAGAAAATAAAGTCCCAAACGCCTCTGCCCGCGAGTCCTGCTGCCAGAAGAGCAGTGCCCAGCACTGCACCAGCGCACTCCCAGTGACACTATACTGGGAAGCGGGAGAGGCGGCAGCCTGGCCACACCAGCTCCCGTTCAGCACGGGGAACCTCCCGGCACCCTGCAAGGCACATCCCTGTGCCCACGGAAAGGGGAGGGCCTGGTCGATGCCGAAGTCCCCGTTGCTGACACTTGAGCGTGTCCACACGACGGCTTTAACGACTCTTGGAAACCTTGTACGTAGGCACCGTGGCTTGTGTCAGTTACTCCGGTTTCAAACAGGTGCACGTAAGCCTTGTTCTAAGCAATTGGCTATCGTCCCGGAGTAGACGAGGCCAGAATTAATTTTCTCTATTTAATTTATGATTCAACATTTTTATTCTAAAGCTGCACACTGATGCTTGGGGACCGGCAGGTGCATTTAATCAGTACATAAACCATACCCAAGCAGCCCTGTTTCTTCTCACTCCTGCGCTCCCCAGCACGGGCGCACCGTTCCTCACACCCAGTCTGCTCCTTATCTTCCCTCCCTCTTTCCCTTTCCAACAGCACAGGCGGCTGACGAAGAGCCAGGCACTCACCTTGACCCAGACTCCAAGCTCCATCAGACTTTCTCAGCAGGAACAGTCAGGCTTGAAATGAGAGGTAATGCTTGGCAGGTGCTCCCGGGGGACCGGCCAAAAATAAACGCGCTCTCCAGTTAATTTCCATCCGAGTACTACTACCATTCCTCCTTTAAGAGTACAGTGAAAGCACTTGATTTACGCAAGGCGAGGGGGTTCTGTATTTGTTTGCAGTAGAGGTGGCAGAGCCAGCACACATCAGGGAATATTCAGACCCATTTTACGTGAGGTGCCCCACACGGACAAGGGATCTTTTAGGGTGTGATTCAGAGCACTGTAATTAGGAACCTGCCTCTCACCTTTGATTATAGAAGGAGTCTAGACATCTAATTCGGGCAGAAAAATGACATACTTAAAATTAGCTTGTACAAATACCCGCCAATGCATCAGCCCTGCAAGGAGCCAGACTGGAGGCTCTCTGGAAGATGGTTATGACGAACGGTACTTGGCACGCGGTGGGAAGCGGAGCAAGTCTGTTTACGGGGAGCTCTACTCAGCCATGACTTCCACCAGATGAGCCACTGCAGCCAGCTGCAGCACACCACGGTCTGGGGGGCAACCGAGCCCCCAGGATTCCCCCAGCACCTTCCCTCAGCTCAGCTGCTGGAGTTGAAGGGAGGAAAATCCATGGGATCTTGGCCAAGGAGCAGAGCCGGCAGCACAGCGACCCGCCAGCCCACGGCTTGGGGAAACCCACTCCGTCCTTCTCCACGGTGATGTAGCTGTGACGGAAGAGACTGGGAATATCCCAGTCCTTTCACCGCAGGGCTGCTGGGGTGGTGCAGGCTAAGGGCTGTTCCTAGCATTGCCACCTCGTAGTACTACTTGCCTTTTTTTTT
>WHYT01014152.1:65631-111390 GCA_009806455.1 Tetrax tetrax
GAAAAAAAAAAAAAAAAAAAAAGTGTATTCCTCTTTTTTCTTTCGATATTTACAGTCTTAACTGAGTGAACGATTTAGATACTTTTGCAGAGGAGATCTCAGAGCCATAACACTTGAATTAAAGAAACAGTTTATGAACAGTTGGTTTTGTAACTGTTGGTGCTATTTCCTCCACAATTAGGGTCAGAGAGAATAAGAAACCTGTTGGTGGGTTTCTCTTTGAGCTCAGTGAGCTCCTATTTTTATGTTTAAATTATTTCATGCTGCATCAATAGCAAACGGTGAGCTGGTTATAAGGCACCTGTTGCCCTGGTGATGGGAGGCGAAACCAGGTAGCTGTGCACCTCCTTCATCTGGAGGATTTTTTATCTCAGGATTAAACAGCTGTCTTTCCTGACTTAAAAAATTACATGTTAAATTATAGTCATGAAGTATTTCTTTAAAAAAACACCAAACATTAAATTCTGTATCAAAAACTTCCAGAATTTCTCCTGATAAGTTGCCATTGACTTAACAGAAACACTTTTCCCCTGGCACAGAAGTATTTCAGCAGACCTTTCCCACCTGCGTAACAGCATTCCGCTTTTGGCTCCGAGCAGCGCATTTGGGAGGCGATGGGAGCACGGCGGGCGCTGAGCAGCCCGAGGTGAGCGGCAGGCCCTGGGTGAAGCTGTCTTTACCTCCCCGGTTGCAGACGCAGCCTGTGCTGGGCATGGGAAGCAGCAAGGAGCAGATACACACCCCAAACTTTGCTTCTCAGGAGACTTCTCTGAACTCCTCTATGAAAGCAAGGAGCCAAACCCACCTTCTTGAAAACGAGCCAGTGCAAAGGCGGAGCGATGTGGCACAGCTTCCCACCACGGGCTGGACCAGCACCTTCCCTTGCCAGGGCTGAGCCAAGAGGGGTGGGCTTGCAGCTGCTGGGCTGGGTGGGGGCGGCCTGGCCCAGATGGTGCTTAAAAATCACTGCCTGTTCCTGCCCCACCTGCTCAGAATTACCTCCAGCAGATCTCTCTGCTGCTTCCTACTTGGGGGTGGGGGGAGTGCAACCCCCCCATCCTGTTGTGTCCCCATGCTGCAGGAGGATGGTGCCGTCCCTTGGCAGCATCGCCCAGGTCTGCGATGCTCTGGGGAGGAGAGGGAACGCGGCTGGGTGAGCGCTGTGCGTCCCAGCACACTGGACGTGAGGAGGGTGCAGACAGCGAGCAGGAGAGGCTGGATCCTAAACAATTCCCCACCCCGCTCCGGGTACCCAACATTTGCAGGGCGAGGTGCTGTGGAAAGGCAAGCAGGCAGTTGCAGGCACTGTGCTGCAGCAGCTGGGCAGGAGCCCTGCATTGCAGGCTGCGGTGACAGGGGACAGACAAATGCCTTCAGCCAGGAGGGGGCTGTAACCCCCCCAGCTCTCCCAGGGCCTGGCTCCATCTGTCAGCATCGCCCAAGTCTTCACTTCCACTACCGCTCCGCTTCCGATTTTAAATAGCACGCTACGGCAGGAGCAGCACGTCCCAAGTGATGAACCAGCGTTTTTACCGTGTAATTCCCTATTTACCTACTTTTAACTACAGCATCTTCTCTTGATCTTTATCTGATGAGAGCAATCTCTTTCCATCGGGAATCAGGTGATAAGCATTTAATCTCCTGCTTCGGGTTTCTCTGGGCTCCTGCATCACTGCCTTTGTCATCAGTTGTTCCGCGCTGGGTTATGAATAAAATGCTTTCGTGCCACAATTTGTTGTCTGGTTGATAAACAGGCGTCTTTGGCCCTAGGCAGATTCGTAGTCGTTACTTAACGTGTAAGCAGAAATCAAGTGGCTAATGTGAACGTACTTCGTCGTGTTTCTGGGTGGACCCCTGCACTCTCCATCTGGAGGGGGATAAACCCAAATCCTGGGTGACACTGTTGGTTTTTCCATGAACTGAGAAAGTCACCTTTAACCATTCCCTAACCAGTGCAGTGGGGTCAGTGCTAATTTCCCCTCTGCTACTTGCAAAATGGTTGGGTCTGAGAATAATAAAAATTATGCTGTCCACATCCTTTTCCCCTTCAGATATAATAAATTGTTCTTCCTTAAAAAAAAACCCCAAACAAACAGCAAAACAGTGAAAAGAAGAAATGGCTCCCTTTCTCATCAGATGCACCTTTGAGGGTTACCTAGGATATTTTCCCAGAGAGGGTCAGAGATTTGCTTTCTAGGCTCAGCAGCAGAGCTCCCCCTGCCCTCGTTAGCCCCTGGCCACAATGTCCCTGTACCCAGCCCTGGCATGGGAAGGTGGGCAGTGATGCCCACCCTGCCCTCATCACGGGCACAGCTGGGCTCCAGCACTTCCCAGAAAGGCAGGGACCTTAAATACTTGTGCTCAAAAACCTTCCAGCCTTTTGCTCCTGATACAATTGATCTGGGATTATTGAAAGCAGGTTTTGGCAAGGCTGTGGCGGAGACCTTTTTTGACAGAACCCTCAAAGAGCGGTGATCTTATTAAAGTTGCTTAGGAAACATCACCCGCTCTACGTGCAGAGATGTCAGAGAGCCTTGGAAACTTTGAAAGCTTTGGGTGCTAATACTGAAGAAAGCATCTTGTATTGCCAGAACAGGGCTACCTGCTTTCTGGCCATGCTGGGGTGGAAGAAGACCTGGTGAAATGTTTGTTTTGCCTGGGCTCAGAGAGAGGACAATGCTGTGGAGTCAGAGATGGGGCAGACCCAGTCAGCGGCTGCCGGTCCAAGGCATCCCATGGGAAAAACCCAAGGTGAAGCCATTCCTAGCTCTGATAGCGCTTTGCTTTTCACTCTGAGCTGTAACAGCTCCCAACGTGATGCATGGCGTGGGCCCCTCACCCCACTTTGCGCACAGTCCTGAGCTGGGCGCCGCCCAAAAACAGATGTGGTGTGGGTGCCCGTGGGTGCTTGGTGCATCACCCCCAGGATTAGGCCGTCTCTAGGAGAGCCACGGCATCCTGGGGCCAGCTGGCACTTGCAGCCCCTTCCCACTCACAGCTCTAACACAGTGACGTGCTGACACCGGCAGAGCAAACGCATGGAAATGCTCACGTCTCAGTCCCCAAGCACATGGAGAAAGACCCCTTTGCCATGGTCCTGCTGCCTCCGAGCTGGCAGCCCCATGCTGGTTTGAAAAGCAAAATCAACTGGCAGCAACCGAGCCACTCCGCTAATAGCCTGTCTCACCTCATTTTTTAAATAAAATATGGAAATACAGTCGTCACCACTGGTTTGAGTCAGCAAGCCTGAGAGCAGGTGAAAGAGAAACATTGGGATGAAGGAGAAAGTTGGGACTAGAGTTTAGCATGAAGAATGCCTCTGGCTTTGGGGGTGCTTTCTGCCACTTTGGGAGCCGGCTGCGTGGTCGTGGAGACTGGTGGATTTGGCGATGGAGACTGGTGGGTTTGGCGATGGAGACTGGTGGGTTTTGGTGATGGAGACTGGTGGGTTTGGCGATGGAGACTGGTGGGTTTGGCGATGGAGGCTGGTGGGTTTGGCGATGGAGACTGGTGGGTTTTGGCAATGGAGGCTGGGTGGTGGTGGTTGCTGGTGGGTTTGGTGGTGGGAGCTGCCATCGCTCCAAGAAGAGCAGCACTGGGGGAAGAGCATCCTGCTGGCAAAGCTCACCCTCCTGCAGACAGGTCTGGAGCAGGGGCTTCTCTCACATGCCAGAATTCAGGAGGAGGAGGCCAGCACCTGTTCTTAGCCCTCAGCTTTCGAGGTTTCCTCCCAGCAGGTGCACCTGGCCGATACCACAGGGTCTCTGCGAGCCGGTTACCAGATGCGGCTGTTGGGAAAGGGGAGTCAAGGGCACTTCCCTGCGGGGTTTTAAATCTTGCTGTGGAGGAGTGAGAAAGGCTGTGCGAGATGGCAGCAGATGAGAAACTCCTCCCCGATGTGTTTTTTTGTCTGGTCTCTGCAGAACGTGGCTGTGGCGGCAGCGGCTGAGCCGCCAGCTGCTCCCCAGGGCTGTGGAACACTGCGAGGTGTGGGGCAGCGCTGCTTCTTCGGGTGCTTTGGGAACAACCCGGAGCTCTGTCCTTCCACCCAAGGTGGAGAGAAGATGTGTTTGGACCTTTGGGCAGCCCTCGGCATGGCGCGGGGCAGATGGACACCGCTGTCCCTTGAGCGTTCGGAGCCTGGCGGGGCAGCTCCCGCGAGGACTTGCCTTCTGCTGCTCGCCAGGGTGGTGGCCTTTCCGTGCTGCGCATCCTGCCCCGTCCGGCGTGTTGTGCCCGGCCTGGCTCACCCCACCACTCGGGTGGCCCACGGAGAGGGCAGAACTGGGGGTGTTGGAGACCCGACGTTCCCTGGCAGCACGGGCGATAAAACCTACGCAGGTCGTGGCGGCAGCGCACCGGCTTTAGCGGAGGCTGTTCGGCATTTCCGTTAATAGGTTTCAAACATAACCACCATTAGTCTCTCCACAAAGAGAAAGTCTTCATTATGCAAATTATCATCTTAAAGCTTTATTCATGTGCTTCCTGGCAGGCTTTCCTTTAATCTCAAGAGCAAGATTGCTTGGAATTACCATATACCCTTGTTAATTGCATTAAAAAAAAAATCAGCAGAGGTTGTTTTTGCCATAATCAAGAGTGATTTTGATTAGTACTTCTAGAAATCAAAATGTTTCGCTGGGAATGGAGAACGAGGACAGCAGCGTTGCCTCGTCCCCTGCGAGGAGCAGGGGCCGTCCCAGCCGGGGGGCTGTGTCCCACCGTTGTCGCCTGGCCATGCGCCGGACCAGGACGATGTACCCCCAGCGTCATCCCTCGGTCCCGCTGCCGCAGCAAATGCAGGGGGCTGAGTTTCTCCCCTACTTTGCTTCCTGGGAGAGCCCTGCATCCCCTCACCCCGGCAGGCTGCCGACAGGGATGTTTGTGCAGGGGCATGTCCCTGGGCAGCCTGTCTTCCCTGGCAGCGGACGAGGAGCTGGAGGAAGTTCGGGGTCTGCTTTTCAAGGCAGAACTAACTTCAGGAGGAGGTCTGTGTGTGGGAGACAGCCTGGGCACGTCTCTGGAGAGAAGCCCAGCTGCAATGAAGCTGTCCCTACCTCCCTGGCCCACCAGCGCTGCTGCCAGAGACTGTCCATAACGCCCCAGCTCTGAGGAGCTACACACGTAGAACAGTACTTTGGTCTCAGTTGTCAGCAAGAACTCAAGATCTGCAAGCAGCTTGGCACTTGCGAGTACCTTTCCCATGCGTTTGGCAGGCAGCTGGGCCCGGCGCCCAGGCAGTGGTGGTGGAGAACATCAGCCATCCGAAGCTCTGGTCTGTGCCAACGGGGGTCTTGGCTCTGGCCGGCGACGTAGTGCCATCCCCTGCTCCTGGTGAGGTCCCTGGGGACCCCCGGTGCTGCCGCAGAGCAGACCCACACCCGCGGAGGAGTGGCCATTTGCTGCCGGCAGCCCTTTGGGGCTGCGCTGAGACAGCAGGAAACGCTGCTGCGAGGATGCAGCCCAGCACCAGCAGCGCGACACAGCCCCGCACCCAAAACCCCGCCATCCCCAGCGCCCTGCCCAGAGGTGCCGGCGCAGCTGCGGGCGCCCTGCGCAGGGAACCACCTGCGCGTGCCGACACCGTAACTCGGAGACAAAAAGATGAGGTTGGTCGCTGGGGAGGTGCTTTCAGCTGCCTCGGCACGTGCTTTCCTCCTGCTCTCCCACCCGCTGCCCGCCGCGCCGCTCCTAAGGTGGATGCGTAGAAGCCAGGCAGTTGGAATTACTTTCCGCTGCCCTTGTACCTGCTTTGCATTCTCCCGTAATCTCCCGGGCTGTCAATCTCGTACCATCGCGGGCTCTCAATTCCCAGGAAAGCTAAACACATATATATTGCACAAAGAAATGCGTGGGCTGGCGCTAAAAATGGAACACACCTCACTCCGAGTGCTGCAGACGGCCCAGCAATAGGCTGGGTGTGAATTATGATACTGTAATTCCAGCTTTGTCAAACAGTGGGGCTTAATTAGAATATATATATAATTGTAAAAACTAAAAAGCTGACAAGTACAATTGCGTGTTTGAGCTGCCTGCTACAAAAAATAATGAGGAGAGAATACATTAAGGCACAAAACCCTTCTACCTTCAAAGAGCAGCCAGCTCTGATTAAAAATACCCCCGGCAAGGCGAGGGGAGTCGGCGAGAGGCGGGGGAGCCTGCGACACCGGCTCGGCTGTAACTCTCACCTCTGTTTTACAGCCTCCACCCACCACCACAGCTGCAGCCTTGGGGTCCCCCCAGCTCCCCGCTCCAGCATTGGGGGATTCGTATTAGGTACTGCAAGATGGCTCAGTTTGAGTGTTGTTTTAGGGAAAAATATGGAAAACATATCTCATTTGCCCGTTTTCCCACCTGCTATGGACCTGAAGATGCTCCAGTGCCCTTGGCCAGCCAGCACGCAGGCCTTGAATCACCTCCCAAGGGATGTGCCTTTTCTCCCAGCAGCCAGAGACAAGAATTTTTCCAAGGACCCAGCGCAAGGGTGGGGAAAAACAACCCCAGACCAGCCTAGTCATCAGCCCCGGCAAAGATCCCGAACTGCTCCCCAACGCCGAGCAGCTGGCGGGGGATGATTTTGCGTATCAGCGGTTTTCTAGTCCTGGAACAGGTTGCAGGCAGCGTGGAGGTGAAACGTCCGGGCGTGGGTGACCCTGACCACTGAGTGCTTGTCACAGAAACACCTCTGCGACTCCGCAGCAGTCTGCTTGCGAGCTCTAGAAAGGCCCCAGCTTTTCCGGGAGCGTAGAAACCCATGATATAAAGACACTCCATGCCGCGCACGGGTTCCCGTCGGAGGATGGGCTGCCTCCCAAAAATCTGCCTTTGCAAGGTAAAGATGCGTAGCAAGCACTGGTTGGGTTTTAAGCGTCTGGCTGTGAAGTGCTGGGTTTGTTACTGCTTAATAAGTGAATTTAAAGAGGAGAGGTTCGGCTCTTAGTGTCAGAGGGAGCAGGTAAGTTTGTGTGCCTTTGACGGTAGCGCTCGTTTATGGATCCATAAGGTGTAATGTGTCTCTACAACACCCTTTGCGTGAAATAAAGATGTTGTCAGCTTCAATTAACTGGGAATCTTGTTATTAATCCTTGCCCACGCCTAGGGGATTCCTGGGTTTAAAGTGCCCTGGAAAAGGATCTCTGTTTGCCATGGGCGGCGGTGGGAAAGCCCTGGGAAAGGGCTGTGCCAGGCACTGGAGCTCCCAGGGAAGGCTGTGCCGGGTGATTCCTTGTGTCAACGCTTTTCCTAACCTTCACGTGGGCTGCGTGCGCGCCTCTCCCCGGCCGGGGGGATGCCCCCGGGATGCTGCTGCAGCCCAGCACACGTTAGTGTTGCTGTTTTACATCAGCCTCCAGAGAATGGAGGGCCCTGAGCACCACCCCCCTGGACCTCCTGGTTCCCCCACTGGTGTACCTTCACCCTTTGGAGAGTGATTTTGGAACGGGCAGGATCTTGTCCTGCGCAGTGAGATGCCAAGGGGAGCCCTTGCCAGACCTGGGGAGGTGTAAGTGCTGCTCAGCCGGCGGGTCCGGTAACCCCCACAAAGCCAGGCAAGGGGGAGCTCATTTTTTGGGGCACTTCCATTCCCTGCAAGGCCTGCAGCCCCGCTGCGGGGATGTCTCCATGCACCCCCATGGCCACCCACTCCCCCTTCACTTCCTATCTGGGCTTCTGCATCGGAGGAGAAGCAGAGGGAGGCTGCGCTATCGGCCGGGCTCGGCGTGCGGCAAATCAGCGCCCTTAACATTTACTTAATCACGGGGAGCAGGGGGAGAGGGAAGGGATGGCTCCTCGCATACCAATGCGAGTCTTGGTTCCGCCACCACGTCCCTCCTGCCGGCTCAGCCTGCCTGCTGCGGATGCAGGGGGAACCGAAACAAACCGCGGCGATGGCCCTGTGTTTCTGGTGTTTCTCCCAGGCGGGTTTGTAGCGCTGCTTATCCCGCCAGGGACGCGTGGCGGTTTTCCCCTTCCACCTTTTTTTTTTAAACACAGTTTAAAATAGAAAGAGAAGAATGACAGAGCTCCGCTGGTTCCTGAAAATCCAGCAAAGGCTGGGGAAAAAGACACGCTGGGAAAGGGAGCCTGCAGGAAATCGCTGGAGTAGCAAGCCTGGGACAGTGCGGGACAGTGGGCCATAGCAGTGATGAGCTTGTGGGGTCTCAGCAGCACCCTGTGCAAGTGCTGGAGCTAGGCAGGTGTTTTTTCAGCGCCGTGGATGGTCTTGCATGTTCTTCACTTTGCTCCTTTGCACCAGCAGACCACTTGATAATCCCACAGCTCCATCCAGGCTGAGAGAGCGTCGCCTGTCTCATGGTGCCAATGTTTCACCAGCAATAAGGCCCAAGAGGCAAATATTTTGGCAAGGGAGTGGAGGGGGGGGTGCCAAGCGCAGCCCTGCCGCGCTGCTAGGCTGAGCGAGGGGCTCGTCCGCACGCCTCGCTCGGCGGATTTCACGGGGCGGTAACCGGGCTCCACCTGCCACGGGGCACCGTTCCTGCGGGCTCACAGGGGAAGCGTTGGCGTCCTTCATCTCGCGGAGAAACGCAGCCGTGGGCTGGGACGTGCATCGCTTACACACCCCCCAGCAGCAGCTTAACACCGAGCGCTTCGCCTGGGGAGAGGAGCCCCCAGCAACTTCCCAGCCGTCGACCCTGCGTTAAAATCAGCCTTGGGTTCGCGGAGATGCGATGGGTGAGTGAGGGAAAGCGGAGCCAGCGGTGTTGCAGTACTCGGCGACCGCTCTCGGTAGAAGTTTTTCACCGAAATGCTGGTACCTGCTTTCCGATGGAGCAGTGCCTTCCCGTTGTTATTGTCCTTGTCAGTAAAGCTTTAAATTTATTCCTGAAGCACGCTGGAGCTCAGGTGGCAATAGCTAAATCCATTTAGCAGTAGGAATAAGAGGAAAGCCATTTTAATGTTCTCTCGCAGTGCTGCAGTACTTAGCAAACCCAAAGGATATTAATTACTCAGCATGCTCTGAGATGTAAAAGCATGAATTTATCAAGACAAATACATTCAGAACTAGGGTAAGTCAACAGTAATTAACGCGATGAAAAAAAAAAAAAAAAAAAAAGGACAGAGAAAGGGAGGATTAGCTGGCCCTATCGCAGGAGAACATGGTGTGGTGCCGAGTTATCCCCGGGATATGATAAAGTGACTGGAGTTGTGGTGAGGCATCTCTAACAAAAAAACAAAAAAAAATCTGCCTCTGCCTGTCAGGTGTGTCCCTGGGGTGGGGTTTGGTCCCAGTTTGCGTTACCAAGGCAGAATGATGCAGGCGGTCTCTGAAACGCGCAGTTGTTCTTGGAAGCCAGCAGCAGCATTTTCATACAGAGCCTTTGGTGTCGGAAGGCACCTGAGAAGGAGAGGTGCGTAGGGCTTTTTTGTTTTTCACCGAATTTGTCTGCGCCATCCCAATGTTTTCATGGTGTTTAGCAAACGTATAATCGCGAGCACAGCCACAGATGAGTGTCAGCTCAAGAGATGAATTGGTAGGCTCTCCTTGGCAAATTTGAGCGTAGTGTGTGTTTTTGTACCGCATCCATTAGGACAGACAAATGGAAAATCCAGAGATGACTGCTCTGCAATTTAACAGTCACAGCATTCGGAGAAGGCTGATGTCTTCCTCATCACTGATGATGGGTCAGGTTCAGAAAAAAAAGCAGAAAGCCCTCTAAAAACTAAGGCAATTTGAGCAAACGAGCCTAGCCGTGCCGTATTTAAGGCAGTTTACTTTGTACGAAGCGAGTACAACCAATGCTGATTCTTTGTCTGCAGGTCATGGGGACGACCCCGGTGATTTCAGCCTAGAAGATGCCCTGTACGACCTCAGCACCAAGCGACGTAAGTCACATTTATTTATTCTTTTAAAGAGGAGGAGACAAATAGATGTCAACAGATGCAGTTTATTCTTTGGGATCTGGTACCGGTAGGACAGGGGTGGAGGATACTGGCTACCTCATCGTCTGCCTGGGGAGACGCAGTGTCCCAGCTTGCCAACAAGTGGGGCTGGGGATAATCCTGGAGAAGCTGATTCCTGACCTTGTGCCCTTCCCTTTCCGATTCCCGAGAGCAAACCTCAGAGGCACACCAGTGCCTTGGTGCAGCAACAGCACTGACCACAGCTTTTTGGTTTCCGTGCCTGCATTAGCAACATCTGTCATCAAAAATACCCCTGTTTGCCTGGAAGATAACGCACTGACCGCCCTCCTCCTCCTCCAGCCAGGGACCCCTGGTCGCGCTGCAACGCGGTGCTCGGGGAAAGCAAACGGCGCCTTGGGTTGTTGCTTTGCTTCGCTTGATTTCAAGTGTAATGCATCAGTTAAAGGAAACTCGTTTCTGAAGGAGGTGCCTTGCTGATATTTAGTATTTGGCTGTGAAATATATCAGTTTTCGTGTTAAGTTGAAGCCAAGCTGTGTCACTGAGGGGACAGTGGTGCTCAGCCTCAGGCCTGGCAGAAACAGCGGTGAGGTCAAGGGGCCAGTGGGGGGTTTGCGCCACCCTGAGAGGAGGAAATTCAGCAGAGCAGCTCTCGTTTTACACTCAAAAGAGAGAACCTAACCACCAGCACAGCAGCTGATGGGAGGCAGCTCATCTCCTTCCCAGGGGCACGTCGCACGTCTCCCCCCAGCACCAAGGGCTGAGCCCAAGCCAGGTCTGCACCTGGAGATGTTGCTGGGTCCCTTCACTGCCCGACCAGGGACGCGAACGCCGGTGCCCAGGACCCCTCGCTGCCCGCCCACCCCTCCCCACGCCGTTCATGGTGACCATCCCCAGCATTCAGCCAGGCAGCGCGGTTTGAGCGATGCCAGGCCCTGTGCTCGCACAAAATACAACTATAGATATTTAAATGAGAGCTGCAACAGGTTTTGAAACATCTTACTTCATAGTCTGATGGCACGCAGACACTTGTGCTGCATTACGTTGGAGTTTACGTGGCGTAGAGGCAGGATGGTCTGTGCATCTCTCCTGCGGCGTGCCGGGTTCAGCAGGAGGGGGATAGGATAGACCCTGGGGTATCAGACTTGGTCAGAGGGCTGAGGGATCTCCTCTAGGATTTTGCAAGCCCTTTAATACAGTAAGTGAAGAGACGTGGTTAGAAATGCCTAACGGCCACCTCATGCAGAGGGAAAGCAGCATTTCCCCAGGCTGGACTCCCAGCTGCGAGCTGGGGGGGGAAGAGGCAGCGCTGCCCTCGCAGCCTCACATGGCTGCTGCACCCCACTCTGGACTTCATGCCGTCAGCCCCAGAATGAAAGCAAACGAAGGGTCTGCAGTCGGGTCACATCAAACCGTGCCGGCACACTGGAAACAAAGCCCTGCGGAAGCACTCCGGTATTCAGAGGCGCAAGTGGAAATTAATGGGAATAGAGCAACCACAACTCATGCTCATAATTTATTCATATACTTGGTAATGCTAGCCACTATTAATAGGTAGTGGTTTACAGGGAGCAAAAAAAATAAATAATCAACCCCCCCGAAGGCTGAATGGAGCTTGTTTTCGCCTGGGAGCAGCTGAGGGAGCTGGAATCTGAGCATCGAGGTGTCACCAAAGTTTTCCAGCTGATGGGAAAGCTGCCATACATAGAGCAGCCCTGGAAATTATCTATCGTTAACTAACGGACCGGGCAGGGGACAAGAAGTCGTTGGCAGCTTACTCTCGTTTTCCATGCTGTTCTGTACAGTATCTGTCCTCGCTCTGTTCGCCGCTGTCTCCAGGAGTCTCAATCCGGAGCGGTTTATTACAGCGCTCTGCTTTCCGCCTGGCGGGATGCCGGCCTGCGCAGAGCCAGCGTTCGGCCCCCGGCGCGGCCGTGCCCTGCAGAGCTCTGGGCCCCATCCCGCGCGGGGCTGCAGCCGCTCGCCCTCCCGCGCAGGCGGTCCCGCTCCCTGCGGCCACGCACCGTGCGCGTGGGGGTTTCGTGGCTCCAGGCTGCGAGTTTACAAATGCAGACCAACGTCAGTCAGCTGGAAAGCTCGTGGTGAAGTCGTTGCCATTTATTCTCGAACCAGAAGTGACACATTTTCGGCGGTGCCCATGACTAACATTTTTCCTCCTTGTCTGTTCTGTCACAGCCACTCCTAAGGGACCCAGAAAGCCAGCAAGTGGGACAGGTGAGACCTTCTTGTGTGTGTATCATTTCAGCACAGCACGGGGTTTGCTTCCCGCGGGGGTTCAAACCATGTGAGCCCCTCTGCGCGCGCGGCTGGGTGCAGAGCCTTGGCACACCTTCGCTTGCCCATAAGATAACTGGTGCCATCGTGCCTGTGCGCACTCCTCCTGTACTGGCAAAGTAAATGCAATATTGATATTTCTGTCCACGCTGAAGGCAAGAGGCGTTGGAGCATTTACGGCCAAGGCTGAACTTCACACAGTTTGCAGCATCCTAATGGAAATGACACAAACCACCGCTCAGCTACACAAGGGCTTTTGTTTCTGGCAACTGCTAGCTTTCCTTCTAGGAGGGAACCCAGAGGATATTTTCCTTCGTTTTTTTTACTCTGAGGTATCCTCGAGCTCCATGGAAAAGCCCAGCCTGGTGACATTTCCCCATCCAGGGAAAAACATCTGTCCAGCTGTTTGTATCCATCAGATGCGCTGGCTGGCTGGCAGCGCAGTGTCTGCCCCAGCTGAGGAAGCTCCCTTAAATTCACTCGAGTTTCGTTGCCAGCAGTTCCTCTGGCTCAGTTCTGGCCGAACATACCTACTTAAATATAGCATGGTCACAAGAGCCGAGGGTTGCTCAACCCCGCGAGAGGAGCCTGAAATAAACTGCAGCAGGGGAGCACTCGGAAGTGAACCCGCTCACCCTTGCATGAGGAACTTGGCACATATTTAAACAAATCTGACTGTCCAGCTCATTGGCCACCGTGGTCTTTGCTAGGGACAAGAAAAGCCAAGTGCCAGAAGCACGCGCAGGGCTTCAGCGTTTGGATTGCAGCCCGAACGAGAGGCTGTTCGATCCAATAAACTCTCCCCGCGAAATGGACGCATGCTGAGGCCAAGGCTTCGTCTCAGCGAGTTTCTTCTTCCCGGGGGAGTGCTTTTTGGATGAGTGATGGCACCAAGGGGCTCTGGCAGCGGGTTCCTGTGCCCTGGCCCCTCTCCCGTGCGTGCTCTGCTCAGCCCGGGGTCACTCACAGGCGGCGTGCAGAGAGCGGAGCAGATCCCAGCCTTCTCACCTGCACCATCCCTCGGGAGATGCTGCAGGACACCGGCCGGTCTCCCCCCACCCCACCAAAACACATTATGGTGGGGTCACTCAGGCTAGGGGTGGACAGCAGCCACAGCTTGGATGGGGAGAGTTAAATGATGCCCAGGCTGATGTGAGGGCTCCGCAATACGCTTGCGATTGAGCAGTGGGGCAACTGGGCACCCTTTCCAGCCCCACGCTGACGTGGGTGCCAGTGACCTCTGACAGCGGTGCAACATCACTTGCATGGCACCCACAGAGCTGCTACACCGTCCCCACAAACGATGGGGGATTTCGTAATCCTTTTTCTCCTGCAACAGGCTTTGAGTTGGCTGATTACTTTGACACCCCTGTGGATACTACCACCAAACCAGCCAAGCCAACTCCGAAGCCCTTTCCCAGGCCAGGGAAGCCAGGTACCGCAGAGCTTCCCGCGCTCCGGGGAGGGTGCATGCATGTCTGTCTTTGGGGCTCCAAACAGAGGAAAATGCTTCCTGAGGTATCTTTTTGGCAGTGCCTGGTCCTGCTCCTCCGTGCCGTGGGTAGCCGATGGGGATGGCGTGGGGCTGCCCTGGCAGTGGCAGAGCTGTCGTGAGCATAGTGTGTGTCCCGCCAGCAGCGTGGTTGGGGGGGATTCTCCTGGCAGCCCCACTCGTCCCCTCTCAGATTGAAGCCCCGCTGACACGTGCCCTGGCTGAAGCGGTGGAGAGACCAGAGCACTGAACTGCCCAGTGCAACCCCCTGTGATAAGGGAGTTCCCCTCCCAGCGCTCGTCCCAACGCACATTTCCGAGGGTAACATCATTGTGGTCTTTTTGGTTTCCCTCCCTTCAGACAACAGCTTTTGGGATGTCATCCACAGCACCACGACCAAACGGCCAAAAACTACGAGGGCCCCTCCTAAGCATAACCCAGGTGAGCGTGAGCTCCCCAGCACTGGCACCTTCGTCCCGGCTCCTCTGCCGGTACAGGCAGAGGCTTTGGGATGTGCCATGACAGCGGCACTGCCCCTCGCCCTGGTGGGTGTTTGCAGCCTCTAGCTGGCAGAGTTTTGGCAAAAGGCGCTCCCAGGCTTAACAAAAAAAAACCCCAAACTAGCAAAAAGCCAATTTTGGATCAGAGTAAACTAAGGTGTGAGCTGGTGGGAGGGCTGAGGAGCTCAGGTTGGCTCCAAGCCATGGTTTTAGCTGCCGTTCCGCGAAGGCGGTAGCTGCTCTGTCAGAGCCAGGCGGTTCACGGAGAAAAAGAAGACGGAGCAGTCAAGTCGCAGGCCGCTCCAGCCAGCGCGGCACAGCTGGGCCCACGGAAGCGCCCGTTTGGCTCTGACCTTTTCTACCTGGTTTGATTTATCCAACTGCCTTGCGCTCAAACCGTGTCACAAGAACATTTCTGTGGGAAGAATGCGATGTTTCTCACCACAGCGTCACGGAATGGGATGGGTTTGGAAGATCCACCACTACGTAGCGAAACTGGGAGATGCTTGTGTTGATGGCTTCGTCTCTTTCACCGGCACTTTTCCCTGGCAAAAGCTGAGCATTTCCTTGATGAATTAATTCATTGCCGAGTTCCCCAGCCTGTGGCCAGCACTGCTAACCCCCATGTTGTTTTCTAGGAAAGAATCCTGTGGATTTTGACTTGTCTGATGCTCTCGATGATAAGAACGATTGGAAAGATGCTGGGAGGCCGGACGTAAGGCCAGGTGAAGGTATGTTGACTTCTCCTCTCTGTCCTGCTTGCCACCAGCCACGCTGGCCCCCACGGGAGATCCTCCCCGGCTCCTCCTGGGAGGAAGCTCTCACTGCCAGACAACATCCCCACCAAGGGACAGAGGAAGGAGAAACAGAGGCACTGCCTCATCCGAAGCTGCCGCCCGCAGCCAGCGCCGTGCAGCCCCTGCCCGCACAGAGGAGGGGGATGTTTCCGCAGGCAGCGCAGCCCCTTCCTCCGGGACCGTGGGGAGGGAAGGAGCCCCCACCTCTGCGGTCCTTGGGAGAGAGGGGCTCTGCCCAACGACCTGTTGCCTGGCTGCAGGTTCCTTTCCAAGGGTCAGTCTTCTAACCCGTTAAACGGCGGCGATTGTGTAAAGTTCCCCCTCGTCCCCGTACCTGACAGCTGTTTAACCGAGGGCATGTGCTGTCGGGGTTCACAGTCATTGCCAAGGTATAAACCTAGAGCAGGCTTAAGTCCTGGCGTAACGTACGCTACGGGCTGGGAGATTTTTTTTTTTTTCCATCTCTAAAATACTGTGGTGAATGAATCATTTGTCTACAAGGATTGTTCCCTTGAGCACTTGAGCTAGAAAACAGACTCCGCACGGCTAGTTTATTGATGGCAAGATGGCTGTATACCCTGTTCACGTGTGTAATTAATAGTCAGGTATTTTATTAGATTGTGGTAACTAGGTGACTTGTCTGCACTTTGATATTCTAGGCTTGTTGAGGTCTCAGATGCCTGCAGGAAAGGTTGAGGCGTTGAACCGCTGGAACGTGGCACTGGTCACAATCCAGCACACGCGTTCCCCAGGCATTGCTGCACCCTGGTCTGCCTGGGACCTCTCCAGGTTCTGGCACAGTCAGAGGGGTTTTGTTTTGTTTTTTTTCCCCCCTCCTTTTTACACTCATTATTAAGCCTGTAAATCTGGGGGTTTTTTTTTTTGTGGTAAGCTGGTGAATAAGGCAGTCTCTTTGCTGTTAAGGCAAAGGTAACCCTTCCCAAGGCACATCATCAGGGAAGGAGCCTTTTGCTGGCTCGGCGCTGGGTCTCCTCTCCCATCACGCGCCTTGCTGCGCCCCGAGGCTCCCGAACCGCAGCCGAGGGGTTCAACGGCTCCACTCATTCAGCTGCTGATTCCCAGACCACATTTCCCTGCACAAGTTAAACATTCCCACTACAACCATGTCTAAGAGAACTTTTTTGCTGTTACCAAGACGTGCTGCTTCTCAGCTCTTCCGCTGGAGCCACTCTGTCCCTCTGGGAAGGAGAGGAGTCGGGCGCTGCCAGGGACTCACTGGATGCAGGGCAAGGGCACACCGGTCCCCGGCAGCACGGCCACCACATGCACAAACCGCTTCTTCCTCCTTCCTCCGCTGCCAGTCAAGGTTGAGCAGCCAAAACGTTTCATGAACTTGTAAATACATCAATCATTTCAGTTTAAAAAAAATAATACCGTAGTATTTAAACTTTGATTCAGGGGTATTTCTTTCAAGCTAGGCTTTAAGTCAGTTATTGCTTTTATGAGTGTAAAATAATTTGGGGTTAAACACTTTGTTAACGTCTGGTAATTGCAAGAGAAGCAGAGCTGTTTACTGACCAGTCCCTGTTCTCACTGGGGACAGAGTAGCCAACTGACTGGGAGCTGCTGGTTTAAATGGGTGTGCAAAGCTCTGCTGCACAGAAAGCCCCCCACGGTTCTTCAAAATGGCCAGAGAGTTTTGGAGAAAATACTCAAATGAATAGAGAGTCTCTGCCCAGCAGAGAAACATTTCCCCAGGAGCAGGGGTTTGCGGGAGGCCAGTCCCACCGTGGGTGCATGATGTTCGCTGGTGACCCCTGCCCAGAATCCCCCCACAATCCCATTTCCAGGCCCTGTCCATCCAAAGGCACGTGGTTTTGGGGATCCCTCTCATCCCAAGCAAGCCACACGCTATTTTTCCATCCTGTTTTGTTGTTTTTCTGGGCAGCTCTGGCTACATTTGCCCTCCCAGGAAGGCAGCTTTGGTGTTTTGCTGGGTGAATTTGGCTTTTTGGAGGCGGAGAGGGTGGGCTCCCCCGCTGCTGCGGAGCACGCGTGAAGCTGGTGGCCGCTACCTCCCGGCGGGGCCACGTCTCCCTTCAGGTACCAACATGTTTGTTCCTGTTATTTTTAAAGCGTTTTCAGATGACGACCTGGCCAGCATCGTGGACGGCGGCTACAGCCCGGACAAGAAGAAAGGTAAGCAGTGACCTGTGTGCGTTTGCTTTCGCAGTTGCAGCTTGGGCAATAATCCCGGTACGAGCCCAGGTCCTGGAAACCACCACGCGCAGAGCGGCGCTTGCCTGTGGGGAAAGGAGGTCTGAGCCACGGGGAGCACAGTTTTTGGCCTCCACGGTCACACCTTGTGCGAGCGGTTGGAGGGGCTCGGTTTTGATCCCGCGGAGCTCCAGCTGCCCCCCAGGCAGACGGGACCCGCGTCACCCTATCCGCCTCGCAAACGGACGCCCACCTTCGTGCCGTGAGACAGCCTCGCCTTCCGCCACGCGACCGCCAATGGTTGGAACAAGGACGAAAACCAGTGACAATCGGATAAGGACGTGCATTTGCAAGAATCCACAGCATGAAATATTAAAAGCAGTCAAGTAAAGAGAGGAACGCCACAAGCCCAATCAACATTTAATGAATCCCTGGGCCAAGGACAAACCGCATCGGAGGCATTAATACAATGCTGACCTGCTTCCATAAATTCAGGATGTAAGTGACTGGGTAAGGGCTGCAGCTTCCAGCAGAAGCGGCTTCTCCTCCCAGTTTCTCCAGGGAAGGTGATTTTATATTCGACTTCAAGCCAAGTGAAGATTCCCTGACACTACAGAGCTCAGCCAGTCGCCTCCTTGTGACGGCACAATCACGCTGTGTGACTGACGAGGTTTCATTTATCCACTCTTTACATGGCAGGCGGCACAGGGACGAGGGGAGGTTCGCTATCGGGTGGGCAGAGGCTCCCTCAAATCTCCCCAAAAGCACACGCAGTGGGAGGGAGAGCAGCTTCAGACCCCTCCGAGAAGCAATGAGGGGCCAGCCCGAGTGGCCAGGCAGAGGTGTGGGGCAGCAGAGACGCTGCACCCCACGGGGGAATTCGCTTCCCCCAGCCCAGAGGTGCCCCCAGGGCCACGCTGCCCCCCCCTCGCCTGTGGGCTCGCTCCCTCCTAGGCTGCCCAGCATGGCGGCAGCGGTGGGATCAGGAGGGCACGGGGCTGGTGAGAGGTTTGTGTCTCTTGCAGGTGATGGGGGCAGCACTGACAGCAACTACGATGGAGGTAGGTACCACCATGGCCTGGGGTCAGCGGTGGGACGGGCGGTGTGCGTGCCCCCGCCGCACAGCGCCCCGCTCTCTCTGCACACCACAGGCAGAATGGCAGAGACGGGGACGATCGCCGGCATCGCCAGCGCCCTGGCCATGGCGCTCATCGGGGCCGTCTCCAGCTACATCTCCTACCAGCAGAAGAAGTTCTGCTTCAGCATCCAGCGTAAGTCCCCAGCCCAAGCACCTCAGGGGCATAGAGCAAGCTCCCTCCTCTTTGCTCCCTGAGCTCTGCTGCCCTTTTCCAGCCTGGAGACAGGAGAGGGTGTCAGGCATCCAGGGACACAGAGCAACACCACAGCCATTGGTTATTTTGCCCCAAAGCCCCATCAGGCGTTGCACAGGCAGGAACCCACCAGCCACAACAGCCCCAGGACACACTGCCATCCTGAAGGCTGCACGCAGCCCCTCACACACCCCCCCAGTCACAGCCAAAGGCCAAAACACAGACACCAACCAGGCTAAATGCAGAAAAAACCACCCCACCCCACAAGAAACCAACCAAAAACCCCTCAAAATCTCAGCAAGAGGTAAAAACTCACCAGGCAGCAGCAAGGGAAGCACAGCAAGCATCTGTGACCATGGCTGTGGGGCCACAAGTAGCCCACCCACACCACTCCACCCTCTCACAGGTGTGCAGCAATCACTGCAATTAAGTGCAAATTAATCAGCAAAGCTTCCTATTCCCAGAAAGCACCTTTTACACAAGCTGCCCCATAAAGTTGGTCGATGTAAGCATTGCAGGAGATGTCACCCCACAGCCTCACCCCACGGCACCAGTGGGCTCCTGCAGCCCATTACAAGGTGGCTGCAAGCAGCTGGAAAAAACTCTTTTTAAATTAATCAAATGAAATCTCCTGCGAATCGCCTTTGCTCTGGGGGAAGGGTGTTCAGGGTTGGAAATTTCTGCTGGAATCGTGCTATTTTCCCAGTTGTGCCTGAAACAAACAGGAGCATTTTGGTAAATTAGATCAGCAGGAAAAGTCAAATGAATGTGATGGAATGAAACACCCTTGTATATTCCCCCCACTTAAATGATATTTTGGCAAGAATAAATAATTTTTAAAAAAAGAGTAAAGGCTTTGATGAGGGGGAAGCTGAGAGACACAAAGCCCCAGAAAGGCGGCAGGAAATTAAAGTTAATTATAAAGGAGGATTAATTTAAGCCATCAGACATGGCATGCTGGGCTAATGTCAGGCCTTGGATGCATTGCAATGCATGACAGAAATCTAAGAGCCGTCAGCCGCTGCAGAAGTGGCTTTTTATTGAAAAACATAAATTGCGTTTGGTGTTATCCCAGCAAAACACATGTCTTGGGGGAGGCAGCGGTGGCGTGTGACGGCCGCTCGCTTGAAGCACGAAGGAACAGGCTCGGCTTTTTTCCTTGCCCAGCCGCCCTTCTGCGGTGGCGAGGCTGCGGCTCCGTTTCCCATTTTTGAGTCGCTTCTCACGAGCATTTGCTGATTCCTCTAAAGGATGCGTACAGCATTGCCTAATATTCTTTTTTTTTTTTTTTTTCTCCTTACACTGCATCTCCCCACTTGCTGGCCTGGCCCTGGCTCAGCCTCTCCGTGCCTGGGCTGGACGGGGGCTCTTGGTGCTGCTCTGGCGTCTCCTCTCCTCCCTGCCAGCCGCAGACTGCTGTGTCTGTGCTGCCATGGGGTTTTATGGGGTTTTTTTTTTTAGCTAGGTGCAGAAACTTTTCTTCTCTCCTGCGCCTTGGCGGCAGCGGCTGCCCCGTGGCTGCGTGAGGGCTGCCATCGCGCGGCTTTGTCCTTCGGAGGAGCCGTAGAGGACTGAGGACCACGGCACAGCCCAGTCTTCACTCAAACCTCTGCCGCTCTGGGCTGGACGGCGATGCGAGCGGTGCCACCCCCTTCCAGAGACTGGGAAGAAAGGGCTGCTGCTAGGAGCTGCTAGGAGCTGTTGCCTTCTAGGCAAGCGTCTGTGGTCACCTTAAAACCCAGCGACGCTTTCTCAGCGGCGTTTATGGTTTGCTGATGTTTCTGTGCTGCTGTTAATGCAGGGGAGGTTGCAAAAAGGCCTCCTAGCTTTTACAGCAGATAGGCCCATTACCAGAGTTTTTAAGGCACGAAAGCAAATCATTTTTACTTTCTTCCCTCCCATCTCACTGTCCTTATTGTTACTTCTCAGAGGGACTGAACGCGGAATATGTGAAAGGAGAAAACGTGGAAGCTGTCGTAAGCGAGGAACCCCAAGGTGAGAACGTTGTGTTCCTTACCCTGTCTGCCTCTGGCCACAAAAGCAGCTTTACTGCCGGACTTTCCTAAAGCCCCCCGTGCTGTACTGAGCTGCCGTGTGTCTTTGATGCAGACACCACTTAGGCGATGCCGCAGCTTTTTGTGGAACATCCACTACAGTGTTTTTTCCCTTTTATTGCGCACAAAGGAAAGCTGTGGCAAGAGACCAAGGAGCTCACGCTGCAAACGGTGGCAGCTAATATTTAGATTTCATCTTTTCAGCCTTCGAGAGTGTCTTATAAAGAAACACGTGATCCTTCTTTCAGTGACAGATCATCACGGCTGCCGCAAAGGCTTTTCCAGTGTCACATACAAGCAGCCAGTACTGGGCACCCGCTGCCTGCGCTCTGTTCCATCGTGTGCTGTTGTACTCATGATTTTTTTTTTTCTTTCTCCCCAGTTAAATATTCAGTACTGGAAACGCAGTCAGCAGAACCACCGAAACAAGACAGTGCGAAGATGTAAAGTGTGACCTGGGGTTAGAGAAGGATCAGTCAGCAGCCAATGGAGATCTTACGTGCTTGTAATTTAGCTTTTTATTTAATTTGACTCCAAAGCTATTTAATGTGTACTTAGGCTTGAACTGGCTTCTTATTGCTCTAGGCTTTAGGGTTAGTGGTAGTATGTGTTTACTTTTTGTAAAGAGGTACGTGTTTACATCAAAGTAGTATTGTAGGTTCATGTCCAGTTGTATGCAAACCAACAAAAGGTGCTTCAGAAGAGGCCTCCAGTAAGGAGGAGCAGAAGAGCTCGTGGGTGTGGGGACAGTGAAGTGCCTGTAAATAGCGATCCAAAGCAAACCGTTCAACGCCCTTTGCGAAGCACCTCCAGCCAGCTTCTGCCAGCAGCTACGGGCACGTCGCTTCCAACGGCGGTGATGAAAACTGCACGTTTCCTGAGGGCAGACTGCGGTCCCTAACGTAGCTACGCCTAAAAATGAAGTGCCTATGGGTGGGGCCTGGGGTGGAGGCAGCTGACGCCCTCCTCCGAAGCCAAGAGTTGATGATGCTTCACCACCACGCAGCGCTGGGCTTCTGACCACGTAAAAGGACCTGTTTTTCACGCCGTGTCGTGAACGCAGGTAATAGCAGTGTGTGCGCTGGTAGCAAATTCCCTTTGAATGCTTGGCAGTGCTGGAGAGGAGAACGGAGCCGAAGCTGCCAAGCGATACAGTTTGTGTGACGTGAAGTACCTACATTGTCACCAAAGTGAAAACTCTGTTTGGATGCTTTCAAGGACAGGTTCAGACCTCATTCACACTAGAACAAATTACAGATTTAACCCAAAATAAAATACCCAGAGTAGGTATCCGATAAGACCTGTAACACTCACTACCACAAGAGAAGTCCACCTTAGCAAGATGCAGTTTCCCCACGTTCTCCTCATATCAACCCGACCATTGAGAGCACTCCCTGGCACCCGAGGCAGGAAAAGGATATAAAGCTCCATCCTTTGTGTCACCCACCTTTAAAAAAAAAGGCAGAACCTCCTGAGAGGATGGGTCCTCCATCACTGTCCTGCGTGGGGTTCCTGCAGCTTTCCAGGAGCATTGGGCTGTGAGCGGCGCTCAGCTGAGCTGCTGCCACGACAGCACCCTGATCCCACGCGGGTGCTCTCAAAACCCTCTTCAGCGCTGTGGTACTGCTATCAAGACTTGACCTTTGCTTTCTTGCAAGAATTTGTGTTGCTATTTCTAATCCCTCCCCAGCCCTTTTTTTAGCGCTGCTAAAACGTGGATACTGCCACTTTACGATACACGTATCCAAACCAGATCGCCCAAAAAGCACGCTCTCAAGTGAAGGAAAACTCACTTTCCATCGTATAGGAGATACTTACTATTTATACATAAACCTGAAACGTGTGCATTTTGTACTGTTTTGCAAGTCTCACATTTTGTGAATGTGTATTTAAAAAAAAAAAAAAAAGCCTTTCTGTCTGATGTACAAATTCACAGCTTTCAGGTAGCGGTGACTTACAGGAGGCCTTGCCAGGAGGTGAATGGGCCGAGGAGCGTTGCTGCCTAACAGCTCCGGTTGGAAGGCAACTGCCTGGTAACATGGTGAAGTATTTTGCAATAGCTGCACAATTCTTTATGCTCTTTTTAACACTTGCATTTTTAAAGCCTTACACTAGCTCTAGCAGAACAGCTACAGTGGTTTATAAGGGAGACGAGTTCTAGGGATATCTGTGCCTCACGCGTATCCAGAGTACTTTGGCTACAATACTGCTACGAACTACTGCTGCTTTGGTTTATGGATGTGTTTGGATTAGAAAACAAAATATTTAATTACTGGCTGCCCAGAGACTGGAAGCAGAGGAAATAGAGAGGGGATGCGCTCTGTGTTTACCTGCTCCCCAAGAAGGATCTTCATGGAGGGAACGTGGTCAGCAGGATTCGGATCATCACGCGCAGCAGCCCAAATGCTGACCAAGCCACGCCGCGGAGTTTCTGTATCTCCAGTGCCGAGCACCGTCGCCTGTTTTTCTTTCTTAGCTAAAAACGTTTGAAAACTGTAGCATGAAAAATGGTTTTAGGAAGTTATTGCAGATGAAGCGTTACAACATGGCACTGATGCCGTTGTAACAGCCAGGAGCTGGCTTAGAGCAAGTGACCGTAATTCCATTTCTCCTTTTGCCGATGACCGTGTTGTCTGTAGACGCAGATGATCGGTTTTCCTGCATTTCTGTTTCCGTGCCCTCCCTTGTCCGTCCACTGGACAGTGCAACGGAGCGCCCAGCACTGCTCAAGGAAGGTAGGACCTGCCCCTCCTTTGGGAAACTCTACACTAGAACATGAGAGAAACACGTGTCTCATTCACAAATAACTGCACTTAAAAAAAAAAAAAAAGTTTCACTGAAAAAAGCCACCCAGTTTTTAGAACTTGGAAGTTGCTCTTTTGTATGGCTTCGGTGAATACTTACCCCTCAGTGTAATTTCTGGGTACGTGGAAAACCATAAATGCACAGCGAAAGGGAGCACTTCTTAAAAAATGTACAGTAACAGAATTCAAGATTGCTTTCTCTAGGATTTCAAATAGGAAAACACTGACAAATTCCGCAGTAAAGAAACAAAACTTGGTCTTCTCTTCAAAACTGGACAGAAGTCCAAGTCTCCATGTGCTAAATAGGCTCAAGTTGCTTTTTTATTGCAGTCTGTCATCTCCTCCAGCTGAACTCTCAGACCAGTCCCTGAGAGAGGGAGTTTATACATCATCTATATTTTAGGCATCGTAGCAACTGAGAGGATGCCTGTGTATTTTCCTAGCAGTGATCCAAGTTCTGAAACAACTGACCCAGCACTGACCTCTCCTAATTACTTTAATTTAATTAGTATCTATTCTCTTTAAATCTGGATATGGGGAATTTAAAAATCCTGCGCTTAGGTTCTGTATACATGGTATGAACTTTCTCACCCTTTAGGCCATAAACCACTGGAAAATTGGGATTTTTTTTTTCCCTGAGTCCAAACACTATATCTACAGCTGCTCTGAGAGTTCATGTGCTACCTGTGCTGCGAGCCCTTTTTCTTATCATACCTCACTTCCTCAGCTTAAGTAAAGCTGTTTTTAATAAAATTATTCAGAAAAGGTTTCTCAATTACAGAGAAAAGAGAGAATTGAAAGAATTTAACTAGCTCTTTTCCTGCTGTTTATTCTGCCAATTACTTGCATTTTCCTTTGGCAGTACTGCAGTAGTTTCTTCATTTCAGATTGAGCAATAGTGTAGTAGTTTCTTCGTTTTAGATATTTCAGTTGAGAATACTCTGACAGGAATTTCAGATATTTTGGCGCTATAAATTCAGTCATTTTCATGCAACCCCACTAAGGAACCCTTACAAGTGCTATATTGTCATTCTTAACTGCTCATTTGTTGTGATAAAAAATGGAATTAGTCCATAATACCATTTCAAATTCTGAAAAAGTAAGATGAGCCGACAGGCTAAGGCTTTAAAAATTTGCTTCTGCAACAAAGGAGGTTCAGGAAGAAATGAAGTTCAGAAACAATGGTATTGTGAGATTAGAGAGGCCTTCCTTTTGAGTGCAGTCCTTACCTAAAAGCAAGGCACAATGTTTGCTGATGCAGAAGCGCTCTATACCAGATGAAGGTTGGATGTTATGCTGTGAAAAGCTAAGATTCATTTTGCTGAGGCGCATGTAAGGATCATGGGGGTAAAAATCAGAATTTGACTACCATTGGAAAACACTGAATAAACCAAGCTGACGAGTAAGACATTTCAGACTTGATTTTTTTGTGGGTTTTCTTCATGTTGGAAGTCAACTGCAAATGGTGGGCTATTTCCTTCTTGTACATAACCTCTTCTAGAACGACACCAAAGACTGCAGCAAAACAAACAGGACTTTGTGAGAAAACAACTACAACATTATGAAAACGTAAAATTAATGGTAGAAGTGAGGTATTTATGCGCACACACCCGCTCTCCTCAGGTCACCCAGGAACTAAACCCTAGGTAGAGCCCTGTGGCCCTGGCTGCACTCAGCACTGGGTTTTGGTCCTTCTCGCTGCCCTGGGTCTCCTGCAGTCGCCTTTGGAATGTCACATCCAGGAGATGAATCTCCTTTACAGCACAAGCTAAGCTTTTGATCTTTGCATAATGACACAGTGTTTAGTCTCAGTCAAAAAAAGTGGTTTACATTTCAGACTAGCTCATTCTGACACGTACTTCTTGTAGAAATAAAATTCTTCCCAACTGCACAAGATCTGGCAGCAAAAAGATCTCTAAGGTGATACCTACCTACTCCAGCAGACGGGGTCTCCCAGCAAATGGACATTCCTTTTCGCTTTTTAACATCAACGCTTCACGTGGGGAGTACTCCAATCGTCCATTTTACTTTGTCCTCTGCTGTGGGGCTCAATGGATGGGAGCTGTTGATCCCTTATCTCCAGCTTTTTGAAAACCAGCCATCCTTGGTGCTACTACACATGCAAATTAGTACAGCTTTTCTCGGAAAGGAAGAGAAAAATCAAACACTTCTTGTTTAAAGCTTTTACTCCTTGAGAGGAAGGCTGCCTTTGCAGGGGGCAAAACCAGGCAGACAGGAGTGTTTACCAGCTTTAAGAGCCTTCTGCCATTTTAATGAAACAACAACAACAAAAAAAAAAATATTACTTTTATCTATAAAGGAGGAAAAAGTATAATTCAGCTCTGAGACAGGACAAAATGGCAGCGTCTGGTGCTGATGCACTGAACTTACTTGACAATCAAAAACTGTTTCAGTTGGTTTCCAAGGCTTCAGCCCATTCTAGGACATCAGAAAAATCCTGCGGGTCAAATTTAACTGCTTGCTGTCTTTGCACACTCTCTTTCGTCAAAACCAAAAACCAAAGCAAGAGAGGATGGAGCTTTTGAATCAGCAGTTGATAGTTCTATCCAAGGTGCATCAGCCAGGGAAAAGGGTCCTGCTCTTTCCTCAACCTGTTCAATATTGCCTTATTAAAAAATAATCACAGTATTAATTGTTAAATCAATAGGAAAAAATCTGATTATCAGGAATCAGACTGAGTACAAAGACATTCACCTCTTCAATATAAAACTATTCTTTAGCAGAAACGAGCTATATAATACCTTTGAAAATTTCCATGCTAAGTACATACGAAAACATCCGCTGTGCTTACACACATCCGAGCAGGACCCCTCCCCCAGTGCCCTCCCCTCAGATCAGAGAAGACTCGCTGAGCGTTGCTAAAACTTGGAATAAGCAGCCACTCAGTTGAAATTACTGGTGTTCTACGCAAAACCAAATTCTCAGATTTTAGCTCTAGGAATCTAAGCTTTAAAAAGCTCAGAATGCCTGAGCTAATCCAGTCATCGCTTTTACAATAATTATAGAGAAAAATGTTGTGATTATTAGCAGCAATAAAGAGGAAAACTTCAAAAGATTTTCTTAGCACTGCATTTTAGAGATAATGTGCTTTACTTTAATATACAGTTAAAACGTCGGGGAAATCCGAAGTACGGAATAGTTTAATTCAATACCAGCCCAACATATTTTGGCAATGGAAAATTCACTGCTGGCACCCCGTTCAGCAGAACCATTTTTACAGGAAAACATCTTTCATCTGCTTAGAAAAAGCCTGAGGCTGATAAGAGATGCAACGCTGCAAGCCTCCCTAAACTTTGTTCTTGTAGTACCTATTACAAAAAGCACTCCCTGTAATAAAAAGGCCACGTTGAAATACCCTGCACGGCACAGGAGACCTGTAAGGCTGGACACAGCACGTCAGCCCTTCCAGTTCAAGCTGTGACGGTGCGCGGCGCAGCTGACTCGCTAACCGTACGCCGCCCCTACGAACGCAGAGAAACAGGAAAGCGCCGTCGCGTTATCGAGAACAAACACGCGGTAATAAACAAACATGCAGGGAGCAAACCCCACAATGGGCACACAGAATCAACCGGCTCTTGAGAACGGGGCTTCATTCCCACCAGCAGAACTCGGAGCAAGACGAGCACGAGTCAAAAAGCAGAGCTGCAGTGTTTAAGCGCTCTACGGAGAAGATCCAGGTTCTCACGTAACACAGCAAGGACAACAATCCCGGGAAAATGGGCAGCGTGCACCATTTCTGGGCCTTCCAAGGTGGGCACTGAATTTTTTTTTTTTTTTTAAAGTAATCAAATCTCTCTGATATCAATATTTTTGGAGGGGGGAGATGAAAGTTGGGAATGTGTATTTTCTATGAAAACACCATTAATTATTCACTTTACAGAAAAAAAAAATGCTAGCAGCAGTTTAAAAAACAAAAAGCCAAGAGGCTTTATTTCAAGAAAACCAATTAAGATAATATTATTTAAAAACTTTGTCAAACAAAGTCATTACAAGTTAAGGTCTTCAAAAGAGTCTGGACAGGCAGGATCCATTTTCTGAACGTACGGAGTATGCATATGTTCCATATCACATACACACGGATATAAAGGGACACAGCTTTGCATTTTGTGTGTACACTTTCAAACAAAAACACGCTTAACAAAACGTGGAGCTATACAGACTATACAATTTACACAGCTGGGTGGCATCCCAACCCCAAATATTACCATTTGCTAGAAAACAAACTTTTACTTTGTACAAGACGTTGACGTAAGTTTACCCCTCACTCGGAGGCTGAAACTGAACAATAAGCTAAACAGTCAAAAGACTTTATTTCAACTTGTACAAAAGGCATTAAAAAACCTAAAATACATGCTTTACCAAATATATTACATCATACAAGTCAGTGTGGTATACGTGATAAATCCAGCTTAACTTCATCCACTTTTAATGGCATGTTTAGTCGAAATGTAAAACTGACTACAATGGAAAACATTTATTTTTAAACCGATTTTCAAGTGCATTAATTACCTAAAAAAAATAAATTGCTCTAGCAAAAAAAATAAAAATATATTACTGAGTGAAATACGGAGCTCCCATTCAGAAAAATGTTCCGTGTTCTGCGTAAGCATTGTGTGGCATTTAATCTGATTCCCTCAACCTGGCATGGTACCCTAGGCAGTTTAAGAGGCATTTTGCTGTCTCCTTAGCAGATGGATTCCTTTCTAGGATGGTTTACATTGTTAATTGCTCAAAACAAAGTTAATTTCACAATTGGTGATTTAGCTAGAGATGTCAAAACACGTGTGGGAACTGCCAACAAGAAAACACATCACAGCTACTGAAGCTCTTTTTGGCCTCATCATGGTAATATCAGACACAGAGTAAGGCATGTAGATCACAGCAATTACGAGTCACTCACGATCCTTTTTGTGATGGGAAAAGCATTTCACCCTCCTCTCTGTATTACCTGACACAATTTTTTTCCCATGGCTTTTGTTACACATCACACAGAGGTGTGCACCGGTGTGGCTGAATGGGAAGGCGATGAACCTCTGTCAGAGGAGGAAGAAATGGATCGCGTAGCAGCTTCCCGCTGCAAATCTTCAACCTTCTTCTGAAGCTCTGTCCGGATAGCGAGGAGCTCTTTGAGATTTTGATGGATTGGAACCTGCGGGGTGAAGAAAGAGAAGGCTTACTTTGGGTCTCATAGCGAGCTACCTTCTCAAGCAATGCTTCCGCTGCTTCCTTCAGCAACACAACGAATCCAAGACCTGTGAATGTCAATATATCAATATTTAGGGAAAGTGCTTCTTTAGTCATTTGAAACGAAACATTTCAGCAAACTGTCCCTTTCTAACACCACACTTGGCAGAAAACCTATTTAAAAGACTGTTCCCAAGTGCTCTTGATGGGATACCAAACATAATCCAATAAATGGACCCCATCCCTTATCAACACCACTTTCAGTTGAACTTAAAATGCCTTTCCCAGGAACTATTTTCCCTGCCTGTTGGGACATAACTTATTTTGTAAGGAGAGTAGAGTTCACAAAGCTGGCTCCGCACGGAGCATCTTGTTACTCTTCTAACCAGGCATCCTTCCAAGAGTCTGACCCCTTCCAGCTTGTCAGTGAGAAAAGTGCAGCAGCCAAGTGAATTGTGCTCGTGGTGGACCTCCCAGAGTCACACTCTGATAAACCTCTCGTAGAATTGGATCAGGTTTCTGCCTCCACTTCTGACAGTGCCTGGAAATTACCAGAGATGCACCTCTCCACATCAGACTTGTAGGCATTTTTCACGTTCATCTGAATATTCAGCTGTATCATGGCCAAAGGAAGATGCAAGCCACACTGGTTTCTGCAGCTGGATTTGTTATCTCAGACAAGCACAAAGAGACCTCTCCCCTCCTTCCAAATACCACAGAAAGGCCAAAAAAAGTTTAATGGTAAATTGCTTTCAATTTATTTTATCCTATATAGACTCTAATTGTTTGCAGCTTTTGGAGAGAGCAAGATGGGAAAATAATTTAATTGGGCTGGTGAGACAACAATGGGGAAATGCAGCAATGGGAAACCTACGGATTGCTAGATGTTGTAATTTATACCCTGGGATTCTGGAGCGCCAGGCTCCAGGGAGCTGCGTTCACCCACGATTGCTTCCTACTGCTTAAAAGTGATTACAGGGCTGGGAGGCACACCTGAGCATGAAATTCTCACACGGTGCTATGTAAAGATGATACCAAAACCAAAAGAGTGTTTCTCTTCTTGCCATCAACACACAACTCAGCCACAATTTATGTTTTTGTGAATTTGGGCTTTTTAAAGAAAGTTCGTAAAATATCCATGCATTTGATTTTGACATTTTCAAAATCTAATTGTATTTTTGAAACAGGAAAATACCACTTCATTCTAACTGCAGTTCTAACTAAAAGAATAAAATAGCACCAAACAGTCTGGTTTAGGTCAACATCTTTTTTGTCCATACACTTTTTTCTTGTTTGTGGCTTAGCCCATAAACAGAAACTTCAGTGACCCTGGGAGTCATCACTTCACCCAGCATGCCCTCTACCGCAATTTTAAAAGCATAACTTTTTGAGTCTTCAGCAGAACAATCGCTGCACACCGCCAAGCTCCAAAGGACCCTGGAGTCCTGCCTTCACTTTGAAACAAATCCCTTCTCTTCTTGCAATCTTCTCCTGCATCCACAATACAAACTCTTCAGCAAGCGACGCCACAAGTTCACAGACAACAGCCTCCTTCACTGATCAAACACAGAGCACGCCCTCCAGAAAGCCCATCTCATTTTTCTGAGTGGTCTACAGAAAATGAATACACCTAAAAACATGGCAAAACTGAGCCCAGTGATGAAGTTTGTCCAAGACACTGTAATACACGCTATGGAAAATTCAAATTTCATTGAAGACAAAGACTTTCTGGAATTCGCACTCCCTTTCTATTTTTTTTTTCCCCCTCAAATGAAAGATCCGTTCCTCATACACTCCCACTTCAGATTTCTTCTTTATGAAGACATTTTCCTGAAACGCTTAGGTCTGTAACAGAGTGATTTACCGTTGGAATCATTAGTCACGCAAGCCCTGGGTCACAGGAGATTTGTACACCTGATTTCTGCACAGCTTAATCGTGATTCAGCATTAACAGGCCCGTTTCTCTTGGACACCTTTCACACAGGCATCAGCCACTGCGTTCCACTGCACAATGCTCAAACACTCACACAAACCTGTAAAGGTCCCTTCCGACCCAAACCACTTTATGATTCTATGAAAAGCAGCTCCATACAACTGGCTTTTGGGGAGCCCACTACAAATCCCTTCAGGATACACGACACAAAAGCCGCTGCAGAACTCTGTGAAGTGCTTCAAGGAGGAAAAGCGTGGCTGCACATCGCAATCCTTCTTCTGCGTTCCCCCAAACATAATTCAACAAGATATGTGCTCAAACTTTGACACAAGTGCTGTTCTCCCCACAAGTTCATCTCAAAGAACAGCACTGCCTTTAAATACATCAGCTAAATAACAATAATGGCATTTTAAAAGTGTCTGTATATTCAAGTCACAGAAAAAAACTTGAAAAATTACACCCTCAAAAAGTTAGGTGGTGTCAGAACAAAGATTACTTCTCCAAACTCAATTCAGCCTTCCTGTACATCTGTATAAAATCGTTGGTTAAATAAACACTAAAATACTAGCTTCCCTCTTGTACGCTTCATTTATTCAGTGCACAGTTTGATGTTACTCAATTAGTGAGCAGTTATTCAATATTTAGTTTTCTTTGCAGTGTCTGACCCCATCCTTTATTTATTCTTCTGAACTTAAAATGCTTAAGTTTCCTTTTCTGTACTTTCATCTCATGTGAAGAAACAAATTTATTTCTGCAGCACCCTAATGAGGTATGGGAGTACTAACACTCCACTTTTACAGACAAGGATCTGAAGCAAGCATCTCCTAATTTTGCATACTTTGGATCTCAAATTGGTTTAACAGAGAACTCAGAAATTCTGCAGTTTGGCCTTTGGGTATAAAGCAGGACACCCAGCAAATAAGGAGCACACTCATGGTGATCATTCTGCTCCTGGTATCTCCCTTACAACAGAGGAATCCTGTGGCAAAGGCAGGGAGAAAATTCATTTCTCCAGAGCAGCATCCTGCTCCCTCACCCACGGGACAATTTTTCTTTGTCTGCAGCTGTGCCTCCTCCAGGCTACTTTCTCAGATTGTATTCCATGCATTGAACAGAAAGCAACAACCTCCTACAGCTGAGGCATTATTCACTCCCAGTTCCCATTCCCAGTTTGTCATAACTCTCTCACACACTCTGTATCAAATCCATCTCTCAGTCCTTTCACTCTCATTTATTCTCAGTCCTTGAGAATTCACTGAGATTGTTCCACCCTCAGACCTCCAAATTGAATGAATTTCTTCCAGGACATGAGCAGGCACATTTCTGAAACATAATCTCTCTTACTAAAATCTCACGTTTGCCCTAGAGATGGAATATTTACCAAAAACCAGTCCCTTCCCCCAACAAAAGAAGTCTACAATACCAATATTTACACAAGGGAAAACATTTTTCTTAATCGCATTCTCATAAGCAACCGAGCCTTCTTGGATTAAGTTTTACAGAACAGTTCAGTCAGACACACATACTTGGTGACTCAATACAAATCATTAAGAGTCCAACAAAGCTGTAAGCAAGGCAGAGTAGGGTCTTACAATGGAGAAAAAAGGGTCACCTTTAAAATGTTAGCCATCTTTTAATAAGTGCATGGTCAATGTAAATACTGCAAGACTGTTCTACATAAACGCCATCACGCCATTTCATACGGCAGTGTAAACACAAATGGTTTGCTAATGCCAAGCCTTTCCCTGGAAAAGATTCTCGCTGCTTGCCATGGAACACAGCATCGTGTAGATGCACACTGATGTAAAACAATAAAACTCCAAAAATAGATTTCACACATTAAACTGCCAATACATATTTTAATTTCATGAAATAACATGTCAAATTCAGTCTAGAGAAATCTTTAGCCATTTCACAGTATTTTCAAGCAGCTGACAATAACTGATTTATTAATGATTAAGGTCCACGTTAGAATTACTTACTCACAGAGTAAGAAAAAGGTGATCTAGGCAGCTGAGAGACGTAAAAAGTATTATAGAAGTTCTTCTATAAAGACCTGAAAAGCAGCATGGCATGAGGAGTTGCGTTTTCCCAGATGTCTTAAATGCTTCTTCTGTAACTTCCCTTTTTTGAGAAAACAGCAAATTTAGATGTGAAAAATTAAAATGACAGACAAAGGTGCTAGAGGGGAAAAAGGGGGAAAATGCCCAAAACAAAGCCTCAAGCTCAAGTTGCGTATTTTTTGTAAATGAAACCGTTAAGAGAACTAAATAGAACCAGAATTACGGAGCTTCCTACTGTCTTGGAAGGAAGAGTGAAAGGAAGAAGACGAAGCATCTTCAAACAAATTCTGTCACAAAACCCATGAAGATAATGAAAGAAAAAGAAGTTTATTTCATTTCCACATTTCCTAAAAGACCTGTTACTGCCAGTGTTTCCCTATACCATTCCGTGCAAATTCTTACAGATAACTATCTCCATTTTTGTCACTTCACACCATTATGTTCCAGTGTGTGATTCCTCTCTCAACTAAAGCCTTCTCCAGAAAGGAATGGGTCCAACAACCTTCACAATAACACCTGTAATGGCTTGCTGTGAACGAGGTTCTCCTTAACTTTGCCGCTGTTCAGAATAAAAGGAAACGGAGGAGTGACAGATTCTGTAAGGAACAAGAAGTTTGGAGAAGATCGTTTATTAAACAATCTTGTTACCACCTGAACCCTAGAAGCGTACACTTGCACAGCACAAGTAGTGTCTCCATGGCGAGCTTTTATTACAGCCTTGTTAAGAAATCATAAAATTGATTTGACTGAGATGAATTCGTTGGGAGTCTGACAGCAGATGTTTTCTACTCTCTCAGCCCACCTCTCAAATTAGGAGTGGAAGCTCAGACTCCGGACCCACCGCCCTGTCGCATTCAAGTTATTTTTTGCTGCTCCACTCCACCGTACCGACATCAGATTTTCAGAAGAGTGCGCAGCCTTTCCTTTGTCACACCAGCTTCCCAGTGTGTTGCCGCAGTAATGCTGCTAGGCAACACCCAGCCACTGCAGCCAGGTCCCCATCACTTCTGTCCACACTCCAGGGAAAAGCCAAGATCTACTTCTGCCGCACAAGAGGAGCCTGCACAGATGAAACCTACCCCGGCAGTGCATCTGCCGTTTTGTTGGGCTGGAGAATTGGCTGGGTCACTGCTCATTAGGTGTTCAGGATGTTTTTCACATGTTATTTAAACTATTAGCTCAACGCGCTGAAAAACAATAAGTTGCATTTCTATTATTTAACAAACTATTCCAATAAAAAAATAAAATAGAAACATAAACCATATTTTAACAGATTTTGGTGGGTTAACCTTGTAAAAAAATCTGTCATTTAACTACTTATAAGAAATAGAATTAAATTTTCTAATACATAAAATTTACTAAAAACAGATTAGAAGTTGATCAATCCAAAACAAAATTGGCATTTACATCTAATATAGCTACACCACCCAAGCAGGCACAAGAGAAAGGAGTTTGCCAGCACTAAGTAGGGAGGATAAGGATCCTCGGGAAGTCTGACCTTGCTCCAGGCATTAACCAAAAACCAGGCTCTGTAAAAGCTGGAGAAGAATTTACCTGCAACACCTCAGGAAGATTTTTCAGTGGTTTGTTTTTTTTTTTCCTTTTAATTGCTTCTGCAATATTGACTCAGAAATTAGGAAGAATATGACTGAGAATAGATGTTGTTCCCCTCCCTAACTCACCACCAACTTTTTCCAGTCACTTATCCAAACCCTGTGTCCTTTTACCCATCGTGAGCAATACCCTTAGCACTAAATGCAAGCTTTAAAGACTTATCCCAGTTATCCTTGATTCCAGCATCTTTTTATTTGGTTTTAAGCTCTCCTGCCTTCTGCTCTTGCACTGCCTCCCTGATACTTGCTGCTTCCCCCTTCCCCTCCTTACCTATGATACTGCCAGTTGCTCTGCCTCTCTCTGCTACAAGCAGCCTCTTCCCTCTGTAAGACTTTGTACGATTCTCGCACTGCTAATACTTGCAGTACTTGAAACCCCGCACCCAACCAGTAAAAACCAGCAAAATGCTGGGAAATTGACTGAGCCAAGTAATGTTCTTCGCTCTCGAAGAGCCGATCGCAGGTTCCTTGCAGGTTAACCAGTTAAAATGGGTGGGGTTTTATTTTCCTGATTAGCTGCTAGCTTTACTGCCTATTACATTCAAAAGCAGATACTTTTCATACACTTTAAAGGTAAGATACCTACTGCCTATAATGAGCTGAAAAATACTTAGAACACTGCTAAAGAAACATTTTTAATTGCTTAAAATACCATTGATATGAAAGCATTTTTTAAACTCAATTATATCAAAAGCAGAACCTGGTGTACTGTAGCTCTGAGAACACGCCACTTCACAGTTATCGTAAGTTATTTCTGCTTGGTGAGGACTTGAGGAAAGATAAAATTGAGGGGTTTTTTAATTATACACACACAGAAACTATAATTATGCTCTACAATATACATAATACAACACATACATAAAAACATGTAGACATACAAGAGCTTAACTTCCTAAAAAATTCAAACCTTCCTCTTCACAGAATTCTACAGTTCACTTTCCGTATTGATTTTCAGGTTTTTGTTCCCAAGTAATCCTTCAGCATTCTGGAGTGCTTTTGGATAGCAAAATTTGTCAACACAAGGATAAGTATAAAAGAAATTATAATAGCTACTCACTTATAGTACTGCCAAGTCTTAATTGGATGGATATCTACTGTGTATTACTGTACTAGCTCAAGGACAGTCATTCACATGAAAATTGTTCAACAGTGAATGCATTTCGTCTTGTTCAGCGAGTATACTTTATCTATTTTAGCAAAAGGGAAGAAAGGCTGCAGAGGAAAATGGTTATTTTAAATTCATTGCTTGACTGAAGACTGTCGGGTTTGCAAAAACCTACTCTGTGCATTGGAAAGACAATAATATCTTTCACTTGAGCTTTTTGTTCCTCTTCATGAAGAGCTGGAACCCTGACAGACTTGCTTTTAAAACCTAGTTAACAGTATACTCAGAGAAAAATGCCATCTGAAATGATGGAAACAGCAGTTTTCAATAATAATCAATACTTCCAGAGTTATTGTAGATGTATGCTCCTGGGAAACCAAACAAAACCTCCTGGCCTTCTGGAAAAGCAATGACTAGGAAACAGGAATTATGAATCCTACCATGTGGGGACTGGAACCGATTTTTGCGAACAACTGCACAGATTCCCAGATTCAGGAAACTCCACACACTGCAAGCTGATGGCATTGCTTGTTAAAGCCTACAGCCCATTTGTATTCAGACCTCTGATAGATCAGAGCAATGCTTTGAGCACTTGCTCTTCAATATATGTTAGAAACTCCCAGAAATTAAGATTATTTGTACAGTATTAGCTTCTCCCTTTCTGTGCATGTTCTGATGCTGTGCTCATTACAGGATACCAATCTTTTTTTTTTTCTTAAATAGCTACAGATTCTTTCAGCACGAGACAAGCAGTTAGTCTTTATTTTATTCTGTATCAAATGAACGCTGAGAGTTTTATCTGCAGATGTACGTTATCTGCAGTAAATCAAACTCTGATTTGGAAATCTTGGTTTGGACACCCAGATGGAGAGAAACTATCAGGCACGGTAAGAAACTTGCCTTGTCTCACAAGAAACTCTGCAGTAAATGCAGGAATGAAATCTCTTTAGCTAGGGCATCACTCAGCTACCTAACCCACAAGGGTTACATCTCCTGCCTCATTCTCTCATGCAACAAGACGGACTCAAGACCACGGATCACGAAGCCAGCAATGCCAAGCCTTTCCAGAGCCATATGATGGCTTTGTCCTGCCACAAAACGGTGTTACAGCACATGTATGAACTTTGAAAATATTACAACCAATGTCAACATGCTCAGAGAGGAAAATCCTCGTCTAATTGACTGAAGACAGGTATAAATAATATGAACACCCCACAGGCCAGACAGTAAGTCCTATCCTGTTATGTGCAGGATAAAGCATCTCAGTAATTATGTTTTCCAGTTTATTCTCAACAATTTTTCCAGTGACGTTTAGTATCTTATTTGTTCTTTTAAACGTACAATGTTTTGTGTTTATTGAAACTGAAGTTCAGCTGACATCTAATCACTCAACTGTTCAACACATCAAATCCTTCTACAATTCTATACACAGCAGAAAAAAGCAGCAATCATTATAACCTATTCAAATGCTTTCCAGATCACTTCTGTATATACTGAACAAACAGCTACTTATTCCTACCTTTTCCTTTCCTTTTTTTAAGCCAGCTGTTTAACCTATGAACAGACTTTCCCTGGCTTTTCATGGAAGCTCCAAAGATTGCCTTTAGAAGATGATCCCATTCCAGCAGACAAACTGAATTTGTAGGTTAGAGATGGTGCTAGCCTTATATTTTGGATGAAAGTCCACACACACAGAACAACTTTGAGTTTACAGGGATTCCTATGGAATCATCTCTACCACAGTAGCCAAATCTCCAAAACAGGGCTTGAAGAAAAATTAGCAGGCATGGAAAAATTTTTAAAAACCCAATTAAAACAAAACTAGTTTAAGCTCTGTACTCCAAGGGTTAAAATGTTATTTCCCAGAAGGTATAAAAACAACTAGAGATATCCCAATGGACTACACAAATTTTGTGACTAAAATACATTGCTTTCCTTGCCTCTCACATAGGAAGGCACAGCTTGAACTGGAAGTATCAGAGCTTTTACTCATGCTCCGCATACACGAATGGTAAGAGTAAATTAGTTAAAAAATACTGCCTTTGCAGAAGTCATATTCAGAAAATAATTTGTACTGCTTTCCCCACTTGCCAGAGTTGCCCAAGAGATAGCTAGCTGACATCTGGCAGCCAGAACTCCTCAAACCAGTGTAAAGAAGAGATCTGAATGACTACATAGGAAAGGAGAGAGAGACATATGATATCAACTGAAAAAATTCCAAAGCACCATGCAATCTTATCTACTCCAGACTAGCAGGGTCATCTGTAAGTCCAGTAGCAGGTACCCACAGAGCACACACCTCTGTATGAGAGGATGAAAGAACTTATCTTCCACAGGCCACATACAAATACACAGTTTTCCAAACCAAGGAAAAGGCAAACCTGAAAAAAACCTCTTCTCAATCAATGAACTCAAATAAGATAGGACTAAAATGTATCTAATTTTCTTGAGACAAGAAGTCAATAATGATGTAACACCTCCAAACTGAAACCAAGGAACATTTTATTTCACTAAGAATTAGAATGACCTTGTTAAAGCACACTTCATCAAAAAGGGAATCTACAAGAGATATCCACATTTAGCTTAGAATTTTCCACGTTGTTCAGTTCTCAGAGGCTTGAGCTTTGAACGCTATGAAAGGAGACTGTGTCACCTCATTGCACAGGTGCAATACAGCTGTAATCCTAAAACAAGGCTCTTGATGCAAATAAACACCATCAAAACCACCAATCCAGCCTTCCACAAAACTTAGACAGAACTGAAGATACATCATTATAAGCAATCTTTTCTTTACAGAACATAAAAATAACTGTGCAATGATGAATATGATCAGACCTTACTGTACTCTTAGAGGTCTGATGAGATGCAGATATTTGAAGACAGAGTACAACAAAACAAAAATAAATGCTTATATCCAGTTCACACCCAGCAATTTTTAAATTAATTAAAGGTGATGTATGCTGATTTCCAATATAAAAGTCAATGAAGTGCAATGATTAACTTCTCTCAGTCCATTTAAAAATTCAAGCCTCACTCACTAATAACACTGAAATTAGAAAACCTAAAATACTGCTTCAAGCCAAAACTTGCCCTTTTGCTCTTGCGAGTTTCTTCTCCCATAGTAGAAAGATGGTCGATAATAGGTATCAAACATCCATTCTGATTATATTAAAGGACTATTCTTCATCTTCCCTTAAACTCATGTAATTAGGCATGTCTCCCCTTTGGTGAGCTCCTGGAAGACAATGAACATTTTCTAGTTTCCTAAAGAAGTGTTTGCAGCTGACAAAACAGTAGGTGAGGTTGCCTTGAATTGTTATTCATCACAGCGCTCTTCATTAACGTTAAATATTTAACTTTCTCCTACTCCAGTTGAAAAACAAAAGACCCACATTAGAAGTGATTCAACAAAAACACCTTTTCTCAGTAGGCGCAGATGCCCATTCTTTTAATAAATCCACTGATTGTTTAAGAAATCTTTTCACTGAAGATAAGTGAAGACCTGCTGGGCGTCGCAATGGTGATCGGTTTTTTTGCTGTTACCGAAGGGGTCTGAATGTTACTGAATCAGCTAACAGGGTGTGAAAATAGACAATGCAAATATGGAAGAAAGCAAATTCAGTATATTGTGATTACAAAGATTGTCATTTACTTGTTTGCATGACTTTGTGCTTTTATAATTAGATTGGAAAACACAATTCTGCAACAAAAAAAACCAGAACTGTAATTTCTGCAGCAAATTTATCCCAGTAGATGTGAAACACTTCCAAATATTTCCCATGAATATCGCATAAATTCAGGCCAGAGACAAGAGGAAAGGCATGACGGACCTTCACAAGACAAAGCTAATGTGGTAGATCTAGAAAGTTAAAAAAGTTCTTCAAGAAAAGAAGGTGGTAATAAAGTTAAAGCAGTTATCAGGATCATCACATTTTGTCACCTTCAACCTGCTGATTTGAGACCTGTTCTCAAAGACCGATGAAGATCAATGACTCACACGTGCCAGAGCGCCTGAGTGCTCTCCAACAGGAGTGGGCAGCGTGCTCTCCAACAGAGAGGCCACGGCGAGTAGAGTTTCCCACCACGCATATGCCCATTCTGATATTTTCTCATTATGTCCTCTCTTCATCACCCTCATCTCTTTTGGACTGGGACTAGGTTTCACGTCTATTTACGAAGCCTACTTGCTTTGAGGGCCTACAAACATCAATGAAATACAAGTAACAAACTGACACTGCTGCAGGTCAATGATAGCAAAACCTGCATAAAGTATGCAAAAGTTTTTCAGCAAATAGGCTAAGGGAAAGATGGTATTTTGCTAAAACGCAGCTGACAGTTTTATTTTTAAACCATAAAGGTTAAAATACACCATTTTTCAAGTTTTAACATATGCTAACACCTAACAGGTACCTAACAGTCATGGGACTACATCAACAAAACAGGACAAGCGAGGGAAACAAAACAGCTCAGAGGAAACATCTCAGTGGGAAAGCAAGCCATCCAGACTTCTCCAGGACCTTAAAAGGATTTCTCAGATGCCCAGACTTCTACCAGTGTACTGTCCTTGAAACTTACCTTGGAACACCATCCTTTACAACAGCCTCTGACTTGTGGGTGTCTAATAAATGTGAAACTCGTGTCTCTTTCTAACAGCTAGGAGATGAAAGCAGCTTTCAGGCAGTCACTTAATACAGGTGATTTATCATAATATGCTCTGAGGTACCTTGGAATGTTACCTTAACAAAGAGACACTGTAGCACCCTCAGATAGACTACGGTTGTGACACAAACAGAATTTTCTTTCTTCAGACTTCTAAGTACGAGAGCATATGGAGTATTTGTCTGACAAGACTGAGAGATTTATCTGAATAGCAGACATGTAAGAACAAATACTGGATGAATCAAGGAGTGTTTAATCTTTAGCATATCAGCTTGAAATCGTACAGGTCAACTGAAAACAAGCGTCTATGTGATGCTAAATTGAGAAAGCCTACAAGACCAGTCAGTACTTAGTCCAATTCTTTCAGAAACTATTGCTATATTTTATACCATTTTTGGCAAAGAGCAAAATACGACTATAACCAAAGGTACACTAAACTCTACAGAGGGTTAAGACAATAAAAGTATTAAAAAGAGTTACAAAGTGTTATAAAATGTTATAAAAGTAATCTGACAACAAGGACTGTTAATCTGTTACCTTTCACAGGCCAATAAAGTGATACTGTAACTCCCTATTCTACTGGTGACTTTAACGAAAACATCATTTTACCAAGTTTGAACACATCCCGCATCTTCTTGGAGAAAACCACCTTTCTCCTTTCAGCTGAAATACGTGCAACAGATGAGCACTTTCGATATTAAATGCTGCATTCAACACTATGAAAAATAATATTTTTTTTTTAACATCTGTGCACTTCACTAAAACATAAAAGTCATGTGAAAGCTCATACCTGAGGCCGCATTCTTGGGTTCCACCTGACATAGTAGTTCACCCATAGTTCCAAATGGTTCAGGCTGGCAACAGGATACAGGACATGGTTTTCATAGTTTACGTAGAAAGGATTTGTGAACTCATCTAACTGGCTGTTTATATAGGACCACAGCGATATAGTCTTTGTGCTTACCTCCTGATTGAAAAAAAAAAATTATATGGATTGCAAAACCTTAAAATATGAGATTAATATCTATGTATCAGTAATATTATCTGTGAAATTTACCTTATCTACTAGAAAATTGCAAGCACACTGAGAACACTTCCAGTAGCTGAGCATTAAACACCCTTAAAACTTCAGCAAAACATTTGAACACTTATTCTGGTGCAAGGCTAACTGAGAAAGGAGATTCAGGTATATTATTTTCAGAGACATTAAGGTCTAGTTAAGCAAAAGAAAGCTGTACTGCTCATCCCTTACTGCGATGTCTACAGCTACTTAAATATACGGTTACCCACTGACAAACTAAAATAAAATAAAATTAAATCAGCTTTGACAAGAAAATCAGTGAAGAGATACGTAGTTTGGAAGATCCAAAATAGCATCTGTGAAATATAATTATTCAGTTCTCCCACTCACACTATTTGCTCCTATCAATTGATATTATGCTTTACAATGCCTATTTTATCTTTATTTGCACTTCTGAAAGTTGTATTATTCTACATGTAATCAGCATAATCATGGTTGGATCAAAGACTGGAAATCTGAACTTACATCTGATTCATCTTGCAATTTTACCCTCCTTCTGTGTTGTAAAGCATGTGTTTCTACTACCGCTGCGTCTTAAATTGCATTTCTTTATTGAGAATTGCATCTGACTATTCATTTATGAAAGAAAGCTGTCTGGAAACCCTGCATTTGCTGAGACCGTGTTATTCAGCTCCATCTTGTGGTATTTACATGCAACTTTTTCCCTTACAGAAGCAGCAGAGACAAACCAAAAAAACAGCAAAGCTAAATATGGCAAGGAATTCTTACTTGCTTTAAAAAATATGAAGTATTAAAAACAACAAAGGAAAAAGTAAGTAAAAGTGTACTTGGAATATTAACAAATTTTTAATTTTTTTCCAAACTCAAAAATATTTAATTGAGTCCTAACTTCATTCATTTAGATATTTTAAATTTCTGTAGTCTTCAACTGTAACTGTGACATATAAAGTCATCCATAGGAGTTCCTTTGGAAATAGCCAAAGAAATGCTAATATAATTTGATAATGATTATTTTAAATTGCGTATGTTTGCTAGAAATATCTGAAAGAGGACTTTCTAAAACCATCAAGCCCCCTGAACAGATAGTAACTAAAGAAAAATAAGTGGCACCTCATTTAATAACAGGGCATTCATGACATATTTCTCGTACCATGAAATTTCATGTTCCCATTGTCTTCCAACACCGTCCAATAAACGTATCCAAAAACACAGCTCAGATGTTCTTAGGTCTTGTATTCTAAGCATTTTCATATAAAATCAATAAATTCAGAATGTGTATTACATTGATTATTTACCTCTTTTAATCTCTCTTTTTCACAGTTGCATAAGAAAGTTCCAAAGAGACAACTGTAAAGGTGATCCAGAATGGTGATCAGAAATAACTCGTTGAATTCAAAGGCTGCAGGAAACTGAAATAAAAAACTAGTAAAATTACTTTAAACTGAAATGAAGAAACACAGACATAAGAATAACCAAAAGATTCAGATAATAAATCATGGGGGGGAGATGATGACATTTAAGAATTTTATTTCCTATTCTAAGATGCAATGAATTGGATAACAGAGACTACTGCACGAAGAATGTGCTTAACATATATTTACATTTTCTTTCACTTTGTACCCAAGTAAGTTACTTTTCTCCATTCCACCCCTTAGGTACGTAGCTGTACCATCAGCTATGTACAATAAGCCTTTAATCCCTCTTCTTTTCTATCAGAAAGTAAATCCTGCACATCTGAAATGAAAGAACTGTTATTCTGCTGAGCACCACTAGGTATTTCATTCACAAGCAGAGGTTACCGGATACATTCAAGGAAAAAGAGTAAGGAATTTGAAAACACTCACAATGTTTAAGATATATCTTAATCTGTAGTGCTCTAAAAATCATAAAGGAACAAATTAATGCAAACTGCATAGACTGATACCTATTCAGGTGGGAAAGGTCCTTCTTCGACCAAATTTTATGATAGGACTACACATGACAGCTGCTTGATGTGTCAAAATAACTTTGTTTTCAGCATGACAAGGGTCTCAAACACAGACACAGAATGATAAACATTTAGAAGAAAAAAAAATTTAGAAGACTAAAGGAAAATTTAAGAAGCAGCACTTCTCTCATTACCATGAAAAAGAATGTTATAGGAGACTAATTTTCAGGATAAATGAATCAAATTTTGTTCATTCCCACTAAGGAGTAAATCTTTACAGAAGCATAAAATGCAAAGTTACGGATTCATAAGGAAGAATTTCCTGCTATAAGGAGAAATCTGTAGTCAACATTTCAGATGTGAAGAAAGCAGCGGACTGGTTTCTCTTACGTGTCACTGAAGAATACTGAACACCTTGGCGTGAGTGAATCAAGAGCTACTTTAAAAAAAAAAAGAAAAAAGGAAAAAGAGGACAAGTATAGCTAGGAGGAATAACACAGCAATTGGGACTGCGGATAAACTAGCTGATCCAGAAACTCCTCTTCAGTGTCATCTCTGATTTATGAAGGGCAAATGTATATTCACATTGAAAGTAAAAAGCTGAGTAACACACAACAAGTGTGCTCATATTAAAGCCAGAAAGTTCTAAGTTTTAAGCAATGTTCTTTAAAAAGAAGATTGATTTAAGTCAAATATGATTTAAATAAAAATAACATTCTCTCCTATAGTGAAGGTATAACAACTTTTAACTGAAAATTTTGAGTAAGGAAATTGTCAATATCATGGCTCACAAAACAAACAGGAGTCTTTCCTCCTTTGACTCTGCTATGGATTATGCATTGTTCAACGGCACAGCATGCTCACCCCGGGGCTTCTCTCTCAGATCACTGCTTTGTTTTCAATCACTTAGCCATTTGTTTTCATAAAACATGTAGGAACTTAAGATTATCAAATTCTCTTTTTCAGTCATGTTCAAAAGCCATCACTTAGAGCACTTCCTGCTCTCTCGGAAATCATGCCAAAACTCAATTACAATACAATGATGTTAACAACACAGCTACGCTTTCTAAAAGTATGAGCAGAACTTGAGAAGCAGGTGTGCTGAACCAAGGCAGGAGAAAACGCAGTGGATCTCGGACCTCTATCTCCTGCATCCAGCCCAAAGCAGCAGTCAGATACAGAGAGCAAAAATAATTTGCAAAGGATGAAAGTTATATTTGGAAATAACTTTCAAGACAAAGCCTCTCCTAAAGGGACTCCCTTCAACTGAAATACTTAATGAGCCTTGTCACATTAGGCTTCTGTGTTGTGATGGGTCCGTAATAATCAGATGGATGTCGACATGGCCGCTATTCCAATCCAGTGAAGCATATTCAAAATTCCATACATCAGTGGTTGCACTCCAACTAATTTATTAATAAGTGATAGCACTTTATTGAAACTCTGTCTTTGGATACAAGAGTTGTACTGTTGGAGCTGATGTATCAAGACTGTAAAGCTTCTATTACCACTGCTGAAAACTCACTGACCTAAAAATGCTTTCCTCTGTAGTTCCAAGCCCATTAGCGTTTGTTTGAAGATTCAGGTGGAAAAATTCCCCAAATGAAAATGTACTTCTTGTCTAATCCACTAATTGTGAGAGAACACATGGGTCACTAAGATCTCCCACTTGATGCTGCTGCAGCCGCTGGGGGTTTCTGTAAAGGCGGTATTTAAAAGAATTCTCTTGTTTAAAAGTCTGATGATGCCAAGTGGCATCTGATTCAGAGGCATGCAAAATAAACTTGCTTTTTAATCAATGAACTCGTTCTGTACCACAGTAAGATTTAAAGTTGAAACACTTTGTGCAATAGTTCTTATGATTGTGGAATTGGACTGACTCAGGTTAACTGAACACTCGGTATCATAACAGAGTAACACTACTGAAAACAGTGAAAAAACACAGCTCTGGCAACGGATGACATCCGGTAACAAACATGATGCAACTGTCTACCAACTTTAAACAAACCTTCCTCCTGTGTGGGTACTGTTCATGAAACCTAGGAAGCTACTACTTGAGCTGCAATGCTACATGCGAATTTTACAATTTTGTTTCATTTTTACCAGGGCATCAGTATTTCATCAGATCATATGTGGCCTTTCCAATTTGACATCTGCTATTCAAAATTACCAGAATTTACTAACAGAGAAGGGAAATCACTTCACCATATGTTTTGTATTAAAATCTGACATCTATGTAATTCTCTCAAGTCCTATATTACTGTATTTGTGTGTCATGAAGACCATAAAAAACAAGGGAAAATATAAGGCTGTGGAGGATTAAGTTTCACTGTCTGAAGCTACGCAGAAATTTGTACCTTAGTGGGAAGTTACAGATTCCCCCACTGGATTAAGTCGACTGTTTTAAGAATGTAATTCTCAGAACCTGAAAGAGAAAATTGGCTTGCTTTCAGCCCATGCCCAAACCTGAGCCCTTACGCTCTCCCGCAGTCATTAACACTTATTTGAGCTTGGGAACATTTTGCATATATGCCATGGACTCTTAGGCACAAAACTAGCACTGGTTTACAAGCAAGTGATCTACACAAGGATAAAATAGAACCCTGGTTTTCACAGGTCCGTGTTAAGGTAATCACAGTCTTCGCATCTATTCTCTAGGTGCTGAAGTCAACTAAAAAAATAAGTGGGCAAGAACTCTCCAAGAATAATGTTTTCAATTTTTTTTTTCCTGCTATAACACTAATGATTTTTTAATGCCACTGCTATTCATGAACTTCAGAACAGCTTCTGGATCCAGGTTTTGAACATATGTGATATTGGCAAACTTTTCACAGATTCCCCCTACTGCTCACCTTTTTTTTTTTTTTTTTTTTTTAGAGAGAAC
>WHYT01014152.1:129616-142078 GCA_009806455.1 Tetrax tetrax
AAAAAAAAAAAAAAAAAAAAAAAAACAATGGAGGAAGAAAAACTGCTTCCATGTGGAAGTCTATTGGCCTGTACACTACCTTGCTAAGCAGATCTATAGGATGAAGACTGTCACCATCTAACATATTTAAAGGGGTTCTTACGCTACCTGCAAAACTTGTCTATTCTGAAGATAACTACTATACCACTGTGACCGTAACACATTCCACACCAACTCAGAACACAAGCTAATATGTGGATTAGCATCAGATACCATTGTGGCTTAGAAGTGTCAACTTCAAACCAAAATTTATTACACAGCACAATAACTAAGCAACTAGACTCACATTTGACTTGTTCTCTTCAATTCTAAACCCATTCTTCTTTCTTTGTCCCCTCCTTTCAGAAAGGAAGCCACCCCACTGTCATTTTTAAAAAAAGCTGATAACTTCCTATAAGCTACAAATTTGTATAGTACTTATATCTCCTTGTAAAAGTTTCACTTACTGGAACTCTGCCTTTTGCTCTAAATGCTGCCACTTTTGAGAGGTCATCATCCTTCACACTAGTTGGCACAACAAGAACAGCAGGATATGTATCACAAAGCTCATAGGTGCTGTTAATTTTGGATATTTTCCAACTCTCATTGGGTAAGCCCTGTAGGAAAGCAAAACATTTTCATATTTTTCAGGTTAGACATTTACATGTCTGAGTTTGGGGCAATTAATATTTTAATATGCTACGTACTTTTTTTAAAAAAGTGTGCCCACATTTTTCTTTAAAATAAGCTATAAGCTTTAGGTCTTATTGAACCATAAAACACTGAAAGTCTTTTCTATTTATTACCTTCAAAACTGATATGCAAAATAACCATTTAACAGGCTGCACACTCAGGAAAAAGTGAACATATAGCGAAATAAAAATACTTTTCCAACTAGGAAACAGTAGATTTACAATGACAAACTAGGGTTATTCTTCCGTTTAACGCTGCATATTCAAAATCAAATTTTTATAAAGCCTATATTTTCTAGAAACAGCACTTGGAAAATGTGGATTTAAGAACGCACGTTAAGATAAACCAGTTTGCTCAAGCACTCAGCACCTGCTATCTCCACCAACTTCAGCAGGCGCTCAACACTTTCAAAACCAGGCCATTTGCATTTTATTATCTAAACATGACATCCGGACAGTCTCTGCATGCAGCTAGAGCTGAAATTTTTGAGTTCTCTTTAACATTTTTTTCTCATTTCAGTGGCTCTAGGGGACATGGAGAAATAAAATAATAAAGCAAGTACTTCTATAACTTACCTGCCTCTTATATTCTGCCATTGGATCATACACTTTCCAGCCATTCACAGGAAACTTTTCTTTATAGCTGAATGCAAAAAGAGGCTAAAGACAACAAAGCAAGGGCATAAATTACTGTCTGATGGACTGTATGCACAATAAGCTCCAAAACAGTGAATCTCCTAATATTTCAAACGTAACATTTCTGAAACTCTTAAACAGCAGATGTAAAACCTTCAGTCAAGACTGGACAAGACTGTGGTAGAAAAAAAATGAAGGACAGTTTCATCCTTCAAGTACATGCTATATAATTAACAAAATCAAGATAGGAAACAGTCAGAGAAAGTTGAAGTTACTTGCCTTGACTATACAACACACCAATGGCAAAACCAGGATGAGGAAATTGGTCTCCTACCTCCCAACCAATTCCCCAGTCATACAAGCAAATGAAACAGCACTCTGCAGCTAACTAATAACAAGAATAATTGTACTTATTTGTTAGTTTAGACAGAACTTCCAGACTGAATTATCTACTGCAGAAAAGAGTCAATATATACATATTTTTAATCAGCAACATTAGGCAAGTCTAGATCTCCAGGGTTATGTACAAGTTAGATAACTTCAGCAAGAACATGACGTAGCACAATGTTTTATGAATTAATGCAAAAATGAAACAGGGTCAGAGTAGCTTGCCTGCTCTGTAACAGATTTTATGAATTAACATTTCAATGTTTGTTATACAGCCCTTGTATTGCCCCACCTACACTTTCAAAGAAAAAGAAGAGCCAGTGACAGCTTTCTGTGCATCTTAAGACTTACCAGCCCATTAGAAACAGGAAACGCGCGTGTTACAAGGTTTTCAAAAATCTCCAATCTGTTCTGCTCTTCCTGTTTATAGGCCAGCCGTAAATTTCTCATATCCTGTCAAAAATAAGTTACACTGTTCTATTCTGTGATAAATTAAAAAAAACCCAACAGATATAAGATATTTGATTGAAGGCAGGCACATATGTAGCACTTAGCGGCTGACATCATCTAACCTACATTAGAACAGAGTTCTCTAAGTGTTCGTATCATATGACTAAGATGATCATTAAAGTTGCTAGATATCATAAAAATAGCCATTTTTCATTTGACTTCACTCTTGAGCCAAAAGGCAGAAGTGTTTAGGACTGCAAGTATTGCAAGAGGAATTGAAATATATTCTCTAAATGAAGTAGGGTTCAAATATAGGGAACTGATCAGACCGAAAAATAGCACATGTGCATGCAGATTCCTCTTCCAGAAAAACAAAATAAAAATACTTTAACACGAATAAATGTCTACCATGCCATACCTTGCAAACTATTTCTATACCACACGAGTTCTCTCCGTGGCTCTGTACTCCAATTTTTTCAACTCTACTTATGACTCCAAGAGGAACATCAACAACAAAAGGTGGATCCTGAAATTTGAATACAAACCAAATTATTTCTGTTACATTAGGAGGAACACAAACTAATATTATTAATGTATGTTTCATTAGAGGAAACTATAATTCCTGTTCAATAGACTGCTGTAGAACATCATACTTCACTTACACCAAATTGGTCACTTTCTGAAATCTACTTCAGCAACATTCCTACACAAAACAATATGCAGACAGACAGCGAAGTCTTACCCTTTCAACACTTTTGATATACATTCTGAAGTCCGTCACTGTTAGTGTACCACTGACTGCTCCCATAAATGGACAGATATACATAACATCTTTAGCTGGAAAACAGACCAATTAAAGCTTTGGTTTACTATTATAGGCATTTGTTCCATAAAAATCTATTTCAATTAAAAAACAGCAAGTTCGGTAAATTCTGGTACTTGACCTCTACAGGAAAGCCTACTCTTCAGATGCTGTCAGGACTGAAAGAGCTGTCTTTACCTCAACATGAAAACAATCAAGTTCCTCAGTCCCACTGCTGCCCAGCAACTACTGAGCCCCTGGGGCTGGGCTCAGCTAGCACGGGCTGCAGTGAGGGCAGGCAGGTAACACAGCTCCCCGCGGGCATTCTTACCCGCAGGCGGCTCTGGTCCCTGCTCCGAGGTGTAAGGCACCCGCGCTCACCTCAGAGAGCGCACATCCAAGTGGGATTGCTTTGTGCACGCAACTGACCTCCACGTAATTCAGTGGTGTGATCATATTTTCATTTTCACTTTTATTTGAAAGAGCTAATACTCTTTCCTAGGCAAGTACTATACTGTTAACACAGAGCTTGCTGTCACAGGCCAAAGTGAAATAAATCCCATTAAGAACAGGAAACTAAGTTTTCCATAACTTTACCTTCTTTGCTATCACAGTTTTGAAGGTTTTGAATCTATGAAGTATCCTTTGCATTCCTTAGCAGAAATACAACTCATACACCTATAAGGAACAAACTAAGTCTTAAAAAAAAAAATAAATTATCTATATGGAGCAAGTAACCTTCTGGAACCGATTTCTCCTTCCTATATTTGGATTTAAAAGACAAAGAAAAGAAATCCACATCCAATCAGCTAATCTAAACTGGCATTAAACTAAAATAACAGAAGCAAAAGGAAATAATATTCTGTTTTTAAATAAACAAACTAGTGATTTAACAGTATTCAGCGTAGTACTCAATAGTATGCTTACCAATAACTTTGATTGATTCTCCAGGAAAAAGAGGAGCCTCTTCCATCTGTGCTAGTTTGTTTCCATCCCGCAGTGCCTGGCAGAAATCCAAAACCATGAGTAAATCTCACTTTCCATCTGCACTACGTTGATACATTTTGATGCAAAGTGCTTCTACTACCAGATTACTGGAACACCAGAAGTGTATATTTTTTACAAGGCACAATTGTATTAAACAGTACCATAGCAAAAAAAAAAAAAAATTAAACACAAAACTCAGTATTAGAAATATTACACAGACATACACGTTAGTAACATATTAGTAATAAAGCATTTATGCAACAGTTTCACATGCTAGCTACATACAGCGTACAAAAATAGGAACAATAAGATCAGCCCAAATTTGTGATTATTAATTTGTTAGTCTTTTGATAAATGCAGGTAGTACTTGGGGTATTTTATCTACTTGAGAACATTTGAAAGCTCATATTATTTTTTTTCTATTTGTAATGTTGTTGATTTAATATTTGAGTATTTTCATCTGAGATAATTGTTATTTTTTTAACATTTTAACTTTGTATTTTTGGTAGCAAGAAGTCAGAAGCATCCCATGATGCTCTATTTCAATCAATACCTTACTAAGAGTGCCACAGGTTATGGAAGAGGTCCATTACAGTAATTTTGGATCCAGGTGGTCGGATTAAGAACGAATGAAATATAGAAGAATAATTAGCAATTTTACAGTAAGGGCTAGTTCGATAATTTTTCGTTTAGGTAAACAGCTTCACTCCTGAATGATACAAGTTTGATCCTTTGGGTCCCTCGTCAGTAGGTAAGATTTACAGTGTACTAAAGATTTTAATTAAAAATAAAAGGGTTTGCGGGACTTGGGACTTTTAAGGACCATGTGAGAAAGTGATCTCTCTGGGGTCAATATGATGAGATATTAAGGTTTCATTTTTTTTTACATCCTGAAGTGAGAATAAATGTAATGGGCTATGTTACAGCAAACAAATAACTCCTCCCTTGTATTACAGCTCTGATCCACATACAAATCTGCAGGTAGGATCTGCCTGTCTCCACACAAACTACCACAAGCCCTCATTAATAAATAATTTCTAAAGATATCTAAATTTATCTCTGGCTTTAGGTTTTCTAGAAAACTAACAGAATTTTATATTAAGCACCCAGTCACAAAAGATGATGCGTAGAGAATGAGCCAACACTTACAGACTTAGAAGGATGGATGTGCTCTGCCAGACGGGGGTTTACGTGCAGTATTACATTTTAGACTACGTGACATTACAGGAAAACCCTGCCTAGCACATAACCAGCTAACACACTCAGTGCTTTCTGTGGATTCTCTGGCATGAGACATCTAAGATTTGTATGTACCGTACAAGTACTAATATATAGTACCTTGCTACACAGTTAACGAATGAAAGATGAGTAAAACTTGCCACCTGATCAGGTTCTGCTTCAGAATGATAGCCATTGTGTCCATCCTGAATCTCCTGTATTGCATGAGGCAGCAGTAGGGCAAGAGAGAAATAACAGGAAAAAACATGCAGACAACAGGTGAAAGGACAGAATCTTTTCTTTTTTGTTTCCCTTTTCTTTTTCTTTCCTTAAAAAGACAGCACGCACTTTAACTCCAGTTTAGCTATTAAAAATCTTCCACTCCCAGCACAAACTACTTTCCACAGAAAGGAACCCAAGCTATTAGCGCTATCCTTTTAATGGAATTTGGCACAACACAAAATGAAAAATTTCCTCCTTTTTTTCACAAAAGAATCAGCACTGGTAGATAAGTACATAAAAGCATGTACTGTCTTTTTAAGACAAACAACCTCTTAGTGAAGAAAATGAGTTCGAAGTATGCCACATGCTTATCGAGAGAAGAAATTGAGTACAGCTTGCAATGGTAGCATTAGGGGAAAATTCATGCAATCTTTCAAGGAAAAAAATAGGTCGACATCAAATAGAAGTACCTAGACAATGTTAAAAAAGCTTTACTGTGTAAAACATGTTTTAATTGAACTTTCAGTTTTATGGTCTCACATACTTTTCAGGCACTTCTATGTTACTGCTAGAAATCTAGTCAGTAACTTTACAGAACCTAAAATTACTCCTCATAGCAAAATATGCAAACAATTCACATTTTTACATTTTTTTTTTCATCATATTGGCAGCAAATCCTGAATATTAATTAAATCTCTTTAATAAACTTAAGGTCCCAATGCACTACAGAGAGAAGCACAAATGTCACAGGGTCATATAAAGTAATTGTTTTAATATGTTCAGCCAAAATTGTTTTTCCATCTCCTTTCTTTATTAACTAGACAGAAGTTGTGTTCATGAGTCCATTATTTCCAGTTCACATGCAAAAAGCTTCTCACTTGATTGACTGTAAAAACAGCCTCAGGCTAAATTTACAAATGTTTGCAAAAGTATTTTTTTCTTTTCACAGTATTTCTACAGAACCCTCAAAAAAGAAAAATTTAGAAGAAGGACTTCAGATATCTTCAGATAATTTGAACTCTACAAGAGTTTAAAAAGTTATAATTAATTAAAAGCCCTTTTAAATTATAAAGGACTCCTAACATTTCTGTATTGGTGGAATTCTGTTAAATACTTAAATTTCAGACCATAAAAATGTTGTTTCTGAAACTGAAGCAAAGTAGATATTGTGATCTCTGGAAGAAAACCAGAAGGACAACCAGCAAATACACCACAAGATTTTAAATAAATGAAAGAGAGAAGCACAGCAGATCATTCAAAGACCAAAGCCTTTACAAAGAACTATGAAAAACTGAACAAAAGCAATCAAGTTCTGTTACTCAATCCAGAGCAATTATTTCAAGAGCTATTTAAAAAAAAAAAACAAATCAACTTGTGGATTTGGATGACCAGACTAAACACATAATTTTCAAATATGTAAACAGTGCACGAGAAAAAGACATCATTCAGACCTCATCTCTTGGTTCGAGACTGAGCAAGAGGCCTTTGTTCAAATAAAAGTGTTAGACACATTTCATGAACGATGTCAGAACACTATCCAGATAATTTCTCACTCCATAAATGTTACTAAGAGAGAGGAACAAGAAAACAAGGCATGCCCTTTTCATATCCGCAATGAACAACGGGCAAGACCTCGTCTCAAAATTATCACTAAAAAGATGCAGGCTGTCGCGCTAGTGTCTAACTTCAAACCTAACTTTCAATCCTACAGGATTACAGAGTGGTAACAATTAAGGTAAAATATGTACAAAGGCAAACATGAATTGGTATCTTCTTTAAACAGGACAGAAAAAGATGTAAGGCTTTTACCACTAATATTCTTTAGCATAGATAACATGTTAGAGCTGCTAATACGGTACTCTGTAGTCCGAAGCATGTAAGCCTCAGTTGCAAGCATCCATTTTGTCAAAATTATAGCAATAAAACTGAAGTTAGTATTGCAGATTCATAACATAATTTAAAAAAACTGCTCTCTCACACATTGACTTTTATTGCTCACAAAAACATTGTAATGTATATAAAGCATTTCTATGGCAAAGAAGCTGTAGCACTGCATAGCAAAATGGTTTGACTGGTTCATAAAAACCATTAACGAAGTAAAGAAGAACGCTTGACACACCAAGATCTCACACAGCACAAAAGACAAACAGGTAGGAGGCCATTTTACGGCTAGCCAAAGGTAATCTTACCCGTATAACAGGCCTCCTGTACACCTGTTAGTTAAAATATAAAACGTTATCCAACAAAACAGACAGATTTGATTCATTAAAGAGATTATACCTTACTTCATCAGATTTTCAGGAGAACTCTACTTCCAAACATTTTAATTATAGTCTGATTTTGAAAGAACCAAACGAAACCGTGCAGATCTAGTAGCTCTCATTTGCAGAATTGTTTTGGCCTAAAAACAATCTAGCCACTCCATTTCAGTGATGTAACACATGCCAAGCTCTTTTGAAACATTCCTCATCAGCCTTGTCTCCAGCTACCATGTCCTTATTGTGAAAAGAGAAGGAGGAGCCTGGTAATCCTTCTAGGTGGAAGATAACAAGCCTGCAACAACAGCCAGGAACTACAACCACCGTATCTTTTAGATTCACATGGCAAAAGAAGGATAGCAACAACTCATCTCAAATGATTTCTGACAGTGTCTATATTCAGCTTCTATAATCTAAGCAATTTTCATTTACTCCTCATTCAAGAATCCCCTCCAGGCAGAGAGAGTCTCAAAGAAATTTGAGTTATAAATGGGCACTATCTTTTTACGTGTGAATGCCACAGCAATAATGAATAAACCCAGCCTCTCAGAGGTACTGACTAAGCGACTAGTCGAACCACTGAACTTCTGAAGAAGCAAAGGAAACCCCCTCCTACAGCGCAGACGTCACTTCACAACATACCGGTCCTGATCGGAACTAAAGATATTCTAGGATAAAAAATTCCATGATACTATACACAAATATGGGATTTCAAATCACTGCAATGCAATAATGGCAAACACAATTTATACACAAAAATTCTGAACACCACCAGGCTTAATTTTTTTTTCTTTCATTTCTAAGAAGCAGAGCAAGAAGACTACTTTTAATTAGGCCTTAAAAGACTTACTCCTTATTAAGTAATATCCAAATGAGTTTGGTAAAGAGAAGGAGGTAATTTAGAATTAGAAAACGCTCTTTATTCCAGAGGAATGCGTTCTATCTGAGAAATAAACTGAACACCAAGCTTACACACTTGGATTTTACTAAAATGACGTCCTTGATCTACAGGGCAAAACCAACACCGACAGCTGTAATGCAAGGTTTCCCAGAATGTTTTATCAAAGATGTTAGCCTTGACCTGAAGTAAGCGTTTGCAATTCAGCTGCCATAGCATGGAAGAGCTGCGCTTTTTTATGAGTATAAGCTGCTGACTGTGCCAATAGTGTGAAACTCTGTGAGGTGAATTTTTAAGTAGATTACAGTCAAAAACATTTTGTGGATTCATCTTCAGGCTTGGGCTGAATCTGACTTGCTGTCACAGAACGGAAAATACGCTGTTTCTGGATAACAAACTTTTCAACCACAGAGAATATTCAAAAATTATTTAAAATCTAGTTAAAAACAAAAAAAAAACGACAAAACCTTCATTTGGCCATTCGGCATGAAGACCATGAAACTGTCTCAAATGTAGGAAGAGAAAAGGATCTAGATTGCAGCAGCCTGGGTTTCTTAAAGGGACTTGAAACTCATGTGACTTTTGTCAATTTGTAAGAGAAGGAAAACGGCATACGCTCCACTCCTGAGCGTTCAGTTGGCTGGCTGCATACAGGAAACAGCAAATGAGCATGAAAGAACATGGGTAAAAAAGCACAATGGAATCTATCCGGTAAACCACACTGTGCAATCATTACCCTTGTCACAAAGATGTTCTAGGAGAGAATGAAAAAGGTGATTTTTTTGTTCGGGTTTTTTTTTTGTTGTTGTTGTTGTTAAATTCTCTGAAACCCCATGAAAAGTAAGTCATTTATTGTGACATAGGCATTTATTTTTTGTGAAACTTGGAGAGCTCAATTCTGTACTCTGAATGACACACACTAGAAACAATTTCAACTTATAACTATTAATCTACTTCACCAAAAAATTTTAATGTAGCAATCAAAAGAAAAGACAACTCACTTCTGGCATTTTATTCAAAACATTGACTTTTAATTTTCCTTTCACCTCTCAATTTTTATTCTGTAGACTTCAATGCCGCTATTCTAAATACAGAGAATAACACAAAGCAGATTCAGAAGACTCCTACACATAACGAGACGTTTCCAGTTCTGAAACGTTCAGGGATCACTTAAGTACCTACCACCAGATAATTAAGGTAGCAAGGACTTCCCTATCATTCACTCTTTTCTCTTAAACAAATCAATGCATTCCTCTAGTCACTTACCCTGTAGTCTCTGGACACACCTTCTGATGGGACAGGCCCCGAAATCTGACTAGAAATGGTTGCTGCTATCAGCTGTTTACACCATTCCACATGGGATCCAGTCGGGCTACAAAAACAGAATATTTCAAATTATTTAGCAGTAATTCAAAATGTATATTGAGAATAGCATAGCAACTGAGCAGATTCAGAAAACCATGACCATAAATGATCACTAACACCATAAAAAGCAGCTTGCTTTATGGGCAGAATGCAACTATTTTGCTATAAAATTAGGGAAAATAATTTTACTACATCTAATCAGAGTTGTAGAGCTGTCGGGTTAAAAGTGAGGTTAGGGTCCTAGGAACTTAGAAAAATGTTAGTTTACTTACCCAGTGTAATTTTTTACATCATTCACACATTTTTTTCTAAAAGTCATTCATGGAATGAATTTGGTCAGGTAATAATAAGGGAAGTGTAAGGCGTTTCCTATTATTTCCTGATTATTCAGTAAACCCTCAAAATTAAATCACTCTATGCTAGTATGTAAAAATTTAAATGATGCTAGTGTTGTATTCTATATTACCATTAAATGCATAAAACTCATGTCTTCTAAAGAGTAACTTCCAGTTAGCCGTATTTTTTTCCTATTTGTAAAATAATCTCTGAATAATCCTCAGGACATGCCTTCCCATGCCACAGCAAGGAATCCTGCAGTGCAGGGTGTTTATAAGGACCCTGAAGACAAAGCCTCTGAACAGCAGAATCACTCTAAATCCCAGACAATGCATTTTGAGAACAGTCACCTGAACTAGTGCTGCTTAAAAATAAAGCAGTGTTGAGAGTGAGCAGCAATTACACAGTTTGTGGCTGGGCACTTTGAAGTGCACTAGGTCTGCTTCAAAACATGCCAGTATCTGATGAAAAACTGGGAATGCCAGAGGGGACTGTTCCTGAGTGCCAGAGCAGCCTCAGCTGACGCCTTAGGTAACTGTCATTTCTTCAAACAGTTTTGTTGGGTTTCTCTACAGATTTAATGCTTATTCAGAAGTCAAATACAAATAAACTAGCTTCGGATTCTGTGAGTATCTTGTGACACTGTCGTGAACAATGGCATAGGCGTGCCCGGCACATCACAACTTGGGCTTTCAGAGAGCGGGATCAAGGCACAAGATGACCAATTGCTACTTAAGCAGAGGTCTTTTCTTACCTTGACTCTGCTAGGGTAGATATAAGGTGAAGATGCATGTAACAACTTCACACCTGCAATGAAAGCTCTTTCGTAACTTTTCTGATAAATTTTAGTAGCTTTCTCTCTACCTGCAAAATTCTACACAGTACTAGATCACAAAATGCTGTTTCGCAACTAAAGCACATCTGTGATATTCCTGCTTGAACAATTGAGATAACTCTCAAGTTACTGCTGAACTCCAGTCCAGATTCACTCCAGACAAGGTTTTCACTTAAGTTTTGCAAAAGAGTCATGAGCTAAACCCTACAGTAATCCTTTTCTGATCTCATTTTTTTCTCCTTCTCTCACTTCTCTTAATTTCCAGCACATCTCTTCAGAGTTTGCCTCAGTTTGTTTCCAAATAAGCATTTACTTATTAATTAAGAAAAGGATTTATTTTTCTAGGGCTTATCTTCACCGGGAATCACTACATCAACAAAGTTAATAGCAGCAGGAAAACAAATGTGAGTGCAGGTCCCTGCGCTCGGAGCAGTGCCTCAGGATGGAGCAGTGTCCCCCAGGATGCTGACCGTACCATGGGACTTATCACCATCGGTCAAGCGGGACACGTACCAGCACAAGCCTTTGCATTCTGCCTCATCTGAGGTCGCGCACGTTAGCCTAGCCTGGCACAATCGTATATAAAGTATATGACAAACAGACATTGAAACTTTTCCAGGGTAGAACAAGATTAGGAGAAGAAAGAAAGATGAGAATTAATATAAGAAAGTGAATTGATAAGGAATAAAGAGATATAAGTTTTGGTGATAGAAAATGAACATTTGATTTCCACCTTCACTAGAACAACTTAAACTCCAAGTTCCTCCTAACAGAGCAAGTATGGAGACTGGAACTGGGCAGTAATTTTAAAATACAGCCTTTTTATCATAGAATCGTTAGGGTTGGAAGGGACCTTTAAAGGTCATCCAGTCCAACCCCCCTGGCAAGGAGCAGGGACATCTCCAACCACATCAGGTTGCTCAGAGCCTCATCCAGCCTGGCTTTGAACGTTTCCAGGGGTGGGGCATCCACCACCTCTCTGGGCAACCTGGGCCAGTGTTCCACCACCCTCAGTGTAAAAATTTTTTTCCTAATATCTAATCTAAATCTACCTCCCCTTATTTTAAAACCATTACCCCTCATCCTGTCAGAACAGGCCTTACTGAAGAGTTTCTCACCATCCTTCCCTTTAGGCACTGGCAGGCCACTATCAGGTCTCCCCGGAGCCTGCTCTTCTCCAGGCTGAACAGCCCCAGCTCTCTCAGCCTGTCCTCGCAGGAGAGGTGCTCCAGCCCTCTGATCATCGTTTTTCTTTATTATTCACCTGGGTAAAATTTCTCTTAGTTTCTACTCCTTCTTTAAGGATTTTTCAAAGAAGTCTGCCTGTAGCTGGAAACTCCTACAGGCAGGAATGACTC